>JAMQGT020009052.1:0-90778 GCA_024447675.2 Pterophyllum scalare | reverse complement strand
GGTTATGTGGCCTTGGTTCAGTTACGTATTGCTCTACATTTGCAGCCCCAAACTGTTGATAAATTTAGCAAATAGCTTTGAATCTCCACTACACTTATCTCTAGCTGTAAGAGTTTTTGAACTCTTTTACACTGCAACTTTAAATGATGAAGAAGAAAAAAGTAGAAACTGGAGATGGTGGGTAGAGTGTTACTGAGGAGGCAGAACAAAAAAGGGATTGTGCAGGTGATGGGGGAGAACAACAAAGCCTTTACTATAGATTTTTCAGCAAATTAATCACTGTGCGGGATAGTGAATAATAACAGCAAAGCAAAGAAAGGCCCTGACAGTGTGGGTGAGATGCTCCCTTGCCATTTTGTCTTCAGTGGGTTTTGAAATAGAGGACCTGTCAATTTGTGTTCCTTCCTTTAATGCCCCTAGTTAATCTTGAGGAAGGTGGAGTCTGTAATGTACCTAAAAAGGGCAAGTTTCTAATTGTGTAAACTGTCTGACTAGATTTTATTGCCCCCTTAGGACCAATTTAGCTTACAGGCAACAATCAATAATAGTAAAAATACTGCAATCAATCAATCAATCAATAAATACATATAAACATAAACAGCTACTACCCAGATTACAGTAGTATACGTCTTGTCATTTGGACTCATCACCATCACGCAATTCCAGCTGGGGACAGTTCAGAAACAAATCACATGTTGTTTTTAGAGACTGTCTATTATTAGCATCAACACCTTGATTATATGTGTAGATTTTGAATATTGCTATTGATGCATACTCTTACACATAAGAGCACCCTGTGGTTATCATCAATATAAAGTACTTTAACAATTTAATGTTTTAATAATTTAATAATCCTCATCATAAAAATTAACTTTTTTATAGAAGGCCATGAATGGGTGTTTAAGAGTACTGTATTTGTAAGATTAAGCAGTAGCAAGTGAACTAAAATGAATAAAAATGATAGAGAATCAAAGAGCAGCAGCACCAGTTTGGAAATTAATGGCAATAGATACTCTTGCAAGGCTTTTGTCAGCATGTCTATGTTGATTAAAATGTATATCCAAGTGCACCAATGCATCTTGACAATCAGCACTTTTATTTACTTTATTTTTTTTTACAGCTGGAGGGAGAGAGAATTAATAGCAGTGTGTTGTTTTTGATTAGCTGAGAGTGCTTATTGTGATGTATAGCTTACACATGGCAGGCATAGACTGAAATTAACTGTCCTTCTCCTCCAGATGGAGGTTCATGTGTTGAGAGCAGTGACTCAGTCTATGTGCACAGGTTGCTGATTGCTTCAAAGATGGGTGAGACATCAGATTTAACAAGGCATTTGAAAGTGCTTTGCATGCATTTAAGAGCAGAGGCTTGCTTCACTTGCTTCAGCTCACCATAGTAGCTAATGTTAAGGCTCAATGAAAAAAAGAAAAACAATCTAGGCAGCGTTGCTTATTGAAGCTGTCCCAACCATTAGTGCAGTACACAAATATTACTGTGGAGGGATTTTTAAGGTCCAGTAATCCTTGCACTCTGTTTTAGCAAGTAGTTATTATGTAATTTAGGTAAAGTTGACTGATTATTTTGCTTTACATAATTGTTACCTCACCCAATGATAGGTGAAGGGAGGTAATATTTTTAGTTGTGTTGGCCTGTCTGTCCGTTAGCAGGATAACTTGGAAAGATAGATACCATCCAGTGTTGCATACTCCATCATGAACTACATGATCACAAAGACCAGAGATGAATTTTATTGGCTTTTAAAAGCTGTAAAATAAGATTTTATCTTTTTATTTAAAAAGAATAAAATCCACATGAACAGATAATGGCATATATAGGCTGGATATATTTTATGTTTATGTCCCCTAATGGCATACTCTAAAAAAAAAAAAGAAAAAAAGAAAAAAAACATTTGTGGCGATATGAATTGTATATGTATATGTCATTTTTGTGTAGGGTATGTAGTTCACTTTGCGTTGTTGTATTTTAATATAAACAAAGAAAAAGATGATGAATTAACAGTAGTAATTTTTTTCTTATACCTGAAGACCAAATTGTATCGTGATAGAGCAAAAATTCACTGAGATAGAGATTTTGAAAATTTTTGTATTTTTTTGTTTGTTTTTTTTTTTGTGACCTTGACCTAGAAAATAAAACCATATGTTTTTGGTCCCCAACGGAATATTTCCACAAAATAACAAGGTAAAGAATTCTTTTAAAAGAATCCTGGACCCAGATTGCGAGCCAGATCACCACCAAAATGTAATCAATTGCCCCCCCCCCCAACAACTCCAGAAATTTTTATCAAAATCTGTTCATAATTTACCGAGTTGTCCTGCCAACGGACAAGCAAGACAAACCGAGACCATAACCTCTCCACCTCTCGGTGGGCGATGTAATAAATAGATATAGGGAAAATGCCTATGTAACAACATGCAAGTATAATTAAAGAATTGTGGAAATACAAGACATTAAAGGAATAGATTAATAAAATCAAGACGATACTGATAGTAGTATGCTGATTCTAAGCTATCAGTAGAGCTTGAGAGAAATGGAGCAGGCATTCCCTTCTTTTGGAGGCCCTATATTGTGGTATGAAACATATGACCTCAGTTTTTGAGCTGCTTAGCTTTTTACTGTTGGCCTATAACATCCAAACTTAGTTTTTTGTCATTTAGAAAGGACAATCTGACATTTTGGTTACTTTTTCATGAGTAATAACTTCACTAGAAATGTATTTTCATATATCTGGGAGCTGTAGAAAGCTGCAAACGACCTTTTGCCCCTAATGTATAGATGCTAACTCCTGTTGCTCTCTTCTGCCATCATCTTTGTTCACACAGTGTTAAAAGGTCACATGAAAAATGCATGAAGATGGCTTAAGCATCTCACCACTCGTGCATGAGGAAGTCAGTACACAGAGTCTCCTCTGTCAGACAAGAGGAAGGATCTCAGTAGGCTAGCTAAGATGGTCGGCCTCCGAGGGGAAAAAAATAACTGATTCATTTTTTAAAAGGTTCACAAGAAAGTACTCAAGCTTTTGTGGGTTGACAGTGACTTGCTGATGTATCATATTCCTCTTGAACTTGGTTGCTCTAAATGACCACTCTCCAGATGCTGTGTGTGTGTGTCTGTGTGTGTATGTGTGGGGGGGTGTTTTTAAATTTTAAGTATGCATGTTTATGTACCAAAGATTGACAAGGTGACATTATTTACCATTCTTACCAGTTGCCGTTGGTTAGAGGAAGTGAAAGAATGGTGCTTGTTTTTTCCACTTACTTTAATGGTGGCACAGAGTAAAGGTCTTCTTAAGCACAGCTTCTAACCTCCAACATGTGACAAAAGAACCCAAAATCAGAAAAGAATGCAAAGTACAAAACTAAAATATACAGTAGTTACACACTGTGAACAAAATACAGATAGTTGTGAAGGAAAATCCCAGCAGATCAGCAGTTTCTGAAATCCTCATACCAGCCTGTCTGGCACCAACAACCATGCCGTGTTCAAAGTCACTTAAATCACTTTTCTTCCCCATTCTGATGCTTGGTTTGAACTTCAGCAGGTTGTCTTGAGCATGTCATGAACATGGCTATATACTTTAAGTTGCTGCCATGTGATTGGCTGATTAAATATTTACGTAGTTTGAACAGGTGTAATTAATGACGTGGGCGGTGAGTGTATGTGTTATTATTCAATCTGTTTCCTCTATTTGTTGTCTGTTATTGTTTAATTATACAACTTTACTTTTCATGCCAACAACAATAAAAGTAAGACAATCAGTTCAGTGCATTAAAAATAATTTATTTTACTGATAAACAGTAATTTATACTAAAAAAGTGGGCATCTAATTTTCACTTACACATGCTGACAAATTATGCAGCTCATAATTCCCTTGATACCTTTATGTTTTCATTGTTTTTTTATATTTGGTTTCTATGATCTGAAAAGAATGCTGCTGATCTAAATGAAAATGGAATTTCAGTGATCTTTTAGTACTGGATATCAGCTAAATGTGTTGAGTTTATTCTCTAGTCTACCAACATTTAATAGCAGTCATGTCTTGAGATGTCTTTGTCTCTAAATGCACTGTTTTGTTCCCTAATTCCTTCTAAGTGGTCGTATGAAACCAATACTTGGCCGGTTCAGTGAACTTGAGGACCTGCTGTCTAACATAAACGTTAAGCCAGGCAGCATTGATGCTGCCCTCTTGGATGCTGGCTGTTCCTCCATGCAGATGGATGAGGCAGAAAGAGGCTTCTCCCTCAGCAAAGATGGACCATTGGATATGAGAATGGATGTAGACAGGTAAACGATTTCATATATGCAGCTGTTGGTATGTTGTGAGGTGCTGAATAATCTGAATGTACTGATACTAATAAAGAACATAACCTATATTGCCAAAAGTATTCACTCATCCATCCAAATCATTGAACTCAAGTGTTCCAATTCTTCCATGGCCACAGGTGTATAAAAGCAAGCACGTAGGCATGCAGACTGCTTCTACAAACATTTGTGAAAGAATGGGTCGCTCTCTGGAGCTCAGTGAATTCCAGCGTGGTACCATGATAGGATGCCACCTATGCAACAAGCCCAGTAATGAAATTTCCTTGCTACTAAATATTCCAGTCAACTGTTAGTGGCATTATAACAAAGTGGAAGCAATTGGGAATGACAGCAACTCGGCCACAAAGTGGTAGGCCACGTAAAATTACAGAGTGGGGTCAGCGGATCCTGAGGCGCATAGTAAACAGAGGTCACCAACTTTCTGTTGAGTTAGTCACTACAGACCTCCAAACTTCATGTGACCTTCAGATTAGCTCAAGAACCGTGTGTAGAGAGCTTCAAGGAATGGGTTTCCATGGCTGAGCAACTGCATCCAAGCCTTACATCACCAAGCACAATGCAAAGCACTGGATGCAGTGGTGTAAAGCACGCCACCACTGGACTATAGAGCAGAGGAGACGTATTCTCTGGAGTGACAAATCACACTTCTCTGTTTGGCAATCCGATGGACAAGTCTGGGTTTGACAGTCAGGAAAACGGTACTTGCCTGACTGCACTGTGCCAAGTGTAAAGTTTGGCGGAGGTGGGATTATGGTGTGGGGTTGTTTTTCAGGAGTTGGGCTCGGCCCCTTATTTCCAGTGAAAGAACTCTTAATGCTTCAGCATACCGAGACATTTTGGACAATTTCATACTCCCAACTTTGTGGGATGGCTCCTTCCTCTTTCAACATGATTGTGCACCAGTGCACAAAGCAAGGTCCATAAAGACATGGGTGAGACAGTTTGATGTGTAAGAATGTGACTGCCCCCCACAGAGTCCTGATCTTAACCCAGTAGAACACCTTTTGGATGAATTAGAACAGAGGCCTTCTCGTCCAACATCAATGTCTGACCTCACAAATGCGCTGCTGGAAGAATGGTCAAAAATTCCCATAAAGAAGCTGTTATAAAGGGTGGGCCAACATTATATTAAATTCTATGGATTAAGTTCATATGCGTGTGAAGGCAAATGAGCGAATACTTTTGGCAATATAGTGCAGCTAAAATAGGTGACTAATAGCATGGATCTGCTTAACTTTATTAGTTTTCCTAAATTTGATTTTAGGTCTGATATGTAAAAAATACTGTGGGAAAACATTTTTTTAGCATTAAAACAACCCATGTTTTTCATCTGACCTAAGTGGTTATAATAAGAGCATTCACCAGAGAAACTCTCACCCTGTGTCTCCATTGAATATGGAATGTTTGCAGACTTTTTGTGAAGCAAATGCTCCAAAACTAAACCTCCAATGTTAAAGGGTTAATTGGTAGATGTTAACTTGTTACACAATCTCAGTGAAAAACTCGACTCCTCAACACAAAATTCCCAAAACAGATTTAGCCTGGGCACTGCCACTTTTCAATCCTTTAGCAGATGTTGCAGATTCAGTGTAGCTAAAGCCTCAGTCACACAGCCCCTAGGGTCCACTCTGTGACCCCCTGGCAACTATGGAATATGGATAAAAATATATTTTTCCTGACTGGCTGGCGATGAGCTTGAGGTGAATTTGGCCCCAAAAAGGTATATGGTGCGATTGCTTTGGTTGCTAGCAGATTGCCCTGGTTGCCTTTAGTTTGCCTGGGAAACACTCTTTGCAAATTACTGCAACTACATTCCAAGCAGTAGTGAAATTGTGAAAAGTGCAACTCAAACTGTAAACTGAGAATGTTCACCTTCAAAATAAAAGTTGCACCTTTTGAAATGTGTCGGCTGTTTTTGCTTTCCGTTTCCATTTTTCCCTCGAGAATTGTGGTTGCTAAGGTGTCACTGACCAGTCTGTAGACCGTGTTACTGGGGTCTAAACCTTTAAGGAGACAACAGATGCATTATGTGTCTAAATGTGAGTATGAAAGTAAGACCAAAGTTTTATTTAATCTTCCACCAACATTGGGCCTTGTTTTTGACTAGCCATAAAGCTCATCTTTTCTTAAATGTAAATATATTTTCCAAACCATACTTTCACAGATCAGAATTCTCCCTTATGGTGTTATACAGTAACGTTTATATTGCCAAACTATTAAAATCCAACATTGTAATCCAGAACCTATTTGCTGATATGCCATATATTTTCTATTTATGTATCTTAAACGTGTCAGTGTGTATTTATTATTTTATAGCAATATGTATAATCTTTCTTGAATATTTTCAGAAACATTTCTGCATCACTTTAAAATGTCAGCATAAAGAAACTCCTCTATAAGCTGATGCAAAAGCTGCTTTTCTCCTTTCCTTCCCTCACAATCGTTCTATTCATGACTGTCATAAAGGTTTTCAGCTGTAGCTCAGAGTTGTCAGGATTCACCACTGTCAGCAAGGACATGACGTCAAGCAACTTAATTGGGCTTCTCTTTGTGCGTAGGTACCCTGACATGCCCTGTGCCGCTGACGTTGTGAATACCTTAGATCAACAGGCTCTTGCATCCATCCTCACTGCATATGGGGAAGAAAGACACGCCAGGAAAATAGCTTCAGCCATTGTGGAGACACGCCGCATCAGCCCCATCACCCGGACACAGCAGCTGGCCAGCGTGGTTGCAGGTAGCTAAACACCAACCTGATTAATTCCCTGCAGCATTCAGGAGGAAAATAAAACATGAGTGGAGTTATTAAGGCTGTCTCCTAGTGGGATGTGTTGCCTCAGAAAATTACGTGAACTGTGATCTCAGTCATCATCCTCTCTTTTACTTTTCTGTTTTGGGTGTCTTTATTCCACTTCATCCTTGGAGAGATAAAGATGAGGCAAAAACTGAATTGTAGATGGCTGGCATAAAATATATGCCTTGAAAGCAGTAAGTCACTTGCAGCAGCCCATCTCTCTCCTTCCACACTGCCCTCCTTTTTTGTCGCCCCCCTCATTTCTTTGCTCACAAATACAGACATACACCTGACACAAATGCAAACACCTACACGCACTCACAAACGACACATACATTGCATACAGCAGGGGTTAGATTATTTGTCTTCAGTGATTGTTTTTTTCCTTTTTTTTTCTTAAGCTGTATGACTCCACATTTGAGATGCTGAACGCGGTTGTTGCAACAGTTATTGCACAAAGCAGTATGTGCGTCAGTGTCACCCTGGGAGAACAGGTGTGAGTAAGAGCATCTGTTTGATCCTTTTTGAAGAGCAAAGCGAGCTACCACCAGTGTTTATGGTGAACAATCTAAGAGGTTCGGTTTTTAAGAAAGTTCCAGGGGAAGCTCAGTGACCAATTGTGACAGTGATGCTCAAAGGAAACATTTTCAGTCACTCAGCGTCATTTTCAGGAGAAATAACGACGGCTTATGCGTTTGTTTTTCAAGGAGTAATGCGACACATTACTCAGCTGTACACAAATATATTTAAAGTGCTGCAGAGAAGACTTTTTTTATTTGTTTGCATTAACATTCATTAATTGGGTGAAATTTTACGGCAGTATGATAAATCTGCATTATCCATAGCATGGTTTTGAGAATGAGCAGGGCTATGGATGTGTATAAAAAAATGAGGGCCAAATGGTCCCGCACCCAGATTTAAAAGTCAAACTGAATTTTTTTTCATAATTGCTTAAGTGGCATGAGTATTTTAATGCATCGTCTTTAGACATTTAACATTAAACAAACAGAGACAGGATACTTGACCCAAATATAAAGTTACTGCTTTTTAATAATAACATCATAATAATAATAATAATAATAATAATAATAATAACTTTATTTGCATGGAACTTTTTAAAATACACAGTAATGAAGTGCTTTGCAGTTTGGATGAAAACACACACTAACAAAGGGAATATAACCAAACACACAGTCTTTTGCTTCTGTTAAGTTTTTGATCATGATATGTATTTGGTTTGATGTATTTGTATTTGGCCGGTTGCGCTCCTCTCGATTTTTGTAATCTTGCATGTTTGCCGTTGCCGCTTCACCCATTTTCAAAATGGACGAGCTTGAGGTAAGACTGTGTGAGCAAGTCCACCTGTACAGGCATGTATGTGACATATGTAGCACGGGAATTCTCAGACAAGACTGCAAATAGATGAGAGTGCCGTAACAGCAAGTATAAATGTGGCAATGCAATGACTTACGCATCAGCGGGCAGACGCGACCAATGGGGTCCAGAGCATAATGGGGCCATTACGTGCCCACAAGTTGCTAGGAGACCTATCAAGTGACCTTTTAAACCCAGTAATAAGAAATTAAATGAGCCGTAACTTTATTAATGATTTTCAAACTCAACAGGTTTACTTGGCTAGAAGGACATGGATGGTCTGTTTTACAAATGCCAACAAGCCATTAATGTTCCAGCAGTTGCATCAGAAAACATGTAGGGATGAAATTAAGATAGTATTTCATTTCATTTGAATTATTACTGTTTTGGTCATATTTGTAAGAATAATAAATAATGCTAACTGAAGGATTCTGTTTGCCAGGAGCTTATTTTATATAGATTCCTGGCTAAATTTTTAGAGAAATCTGCATGTTGTCAGCAAGATTTTGCTGAGTAATATGTTGTCCATTGGTTAATCTTAGCCTAGAGTGGATTTCTGGTTTTGCAAGACTTTTTTTGCATTCCTTTCCTTTGCAAAAGTTTTATTCAGTACGTTCACATACTAATTCCTAATTTCCAGGAGTCATACGCATCGAATGACTTAAGACAGAATCCATTCATTGCAACAGAAGTGCCTTGATCAGTGTCTTCACCTGCAGAAGCAAAGAAAATCATCCCCATGGAGATGTGGGATATTCAACCTCAGTGAATTTTGATTTGAACTGCAGCAGCAAAATCTCTTGACAGTGGCCTTTGAGGAGACATAACCCAGAAAGTCCAAAATGGAGGAAGCATCATATTAGCTTTGTTGCACCATCCAATTAATACACTAATCAAGTATCAGAGCAAGTAAGCGAGTACAAAGTGCTTCACAGAAGAGGCATGGAATTCACCAGACAGTTACCCAGGCAGCTATCACAGACTTTATACTAGAAAGCTGGGAGGACAATGATATAGACTGTTTCCCCCTTTTAAACAGTGGAAACTGATACACTGATAGATCAGTGGTCACTACACTTCATTCTCAACAATATGTCATTGCTTTTGCCAGTTTCTATTTTATTTATTTTAGTTTTTGACTTGTGTGAATGCAATGCTGTATCTGCTCTTCTACCATAAATAAACTTGTTCATGCGTTACAGTTACTGCAACCACAGTTATTGTGAACAAACTCCTACTGTTTGTTCAACAATGAAAGATTAAACACTGATTGAAGTGCAGATTTTCAGCTTTAATTCACTGGGTTTAACAAAAGTTTGGCATTAACTATTTAGGATTTAAAGCCTTTTTTAATACATTGTGCCCAATTTTCAGATGCTTAAAAGTAATTGGACTATTGACTGACAAGTAGTTTTGTGGCCAGGTGGGTCGTTTCCTTGTTATTTCATGACAAATTAAGCAGGTAAAAGATCTGGAATGTATTCCAAGTGTTAAACTTACATTTGGTTTCTTTTACTGGACCCTCAGTATGAGGTTCAAAGAGATGTTGATGAAAGAGAAGGCAGCCATCTTTAGGCTGGAATACAAATAAATAAACCCATCAGAGGCAGCAAAAACTTTAGGAGTGGCCAAATCAACAATCTTAAAAAGAATGAATGCACTGACCAGCCTGAAAGACCACAGAAGACAACTGAAGTGGATATGATGATTTTTTTTATCGTACTGTAATCCTTCTGTTTTCCTGCTAAAGGTAGCGCCGGTAATGGCTGCTTGACCTCAGACACCTGTCTCCCCTGTTTGTTCTGTTGCTGTATTCCTTGGATGGGTGTTCTGTTAACTGCAGCTTCCCCATTGGGGACTAATAAAGGCATTCATTCATTCATGACAGAATTATTTCCATCGTTACGAAAAACCTTTCACAACATCTAACCAAGTCAAGAACACACTTGAAGACAGCAAGGTGCAAACCACTGGTTACACTCAAGAACAAGAAAGCCAGATCAGAGTTTGCCAGAAAACTTGTAAAAGAGCCTGCACAGTTCTTTGGATAGATGAAACCGGGTTGAACCAGAATGAGGGGAAGAGAAGAGTATGGAGAAGAAGAGAAAGCCCTCATAATCCAAACCTAACAACATCATCTTGCCAAATAGGGCGGAACATGGACATGTACGGCTTCCACTGGAATCTGTGTTTATAGATGACGTGACTGGTGATAGACGTAGCAGGATGAATTGCTGTTTACAGGGCGATACTTTACTCAGATTTAAAAATGTTGCAAAACTAACTGAACAGTGTTTCACCGTGCAAGTGGATGATGACCAAAAGCATACTGCAAAAACACCATGTATAATAACCATGTATAAGAATAATTCCTTTTTAAAATTTCTCAACTTAATCTAATCCTTTTGTTAAACCTCTTGTTTGATTTAAAAACACTGATGTTGTTTTGGTTCATTCTTAACTACCTGATTCCCCTTCATGTACACATCCTAATCTCTTCTGTTCTCCATGGATCTGTCTGTAGGACCTTTGAAAGATGAATTAGAGAGAGCACATGGCTTGGTGAGGCCAGCCCTGGGCTGGTCCTTGCTGTGCAGGCATTGTATTGATTGCAGTGTGAGTCACACCTTGGGCTGTTTAGTGCAGGAGGAGAGAAACGCCACATCACTCACTTCTCTATTTATTGCAGTTTCTTTTTTTGGTCTATGTAAGTGTCTAATTGTTCTTGTTTCTTCTGTGTTGTGGTTGGTCAGAGGTAGACTGAAAACTCCTCGCTTGTTCTGATGTAAAAATAAAGATTTTGAAACTTGAATATGCAGCAGATGCTTAATCGGTTTTGAGTTTTTGCTTAAATACCAGCATATGTTGACTGATTTGCACAAATTCTCTGTGCAGTCTGCACCCTGTATGTTATTGTCAAACTTGTGCACAAAGTAAGTGCAGTTGTTCTGGCAGTTTAAATGTTTGCTGGATATCTCCAATTAATAATACTTTGCACATGCATTTTATAGGATACTTTTTCAAATAACTTAAAGGGACGTGAGAAGTTCTGCAAGAAAATTTTACCTCCTCTCAAAATCAGGTGCAAATAATTTAGTATTTTTAAAGAGGAGGCCTGTGGTGGTTAGATAAACATAAACTTATCTTACAGAAAGCAGGTGGAGACTGGGCACAGTAATCTCAGAACAGGATCTAGTGATTTTTATACTTAGATTTAAACTGAACTTCACCTGACTGAGAGATCATCACAGCTACTGCAGTGACACCCAAGCCATCCCACCATCTTCAGCCTCCATCTGCTCCACACAAAGCCTCCAATGGACCTGCCACTCAGTGTTCCTGCAGCTCTCTGTTACTTTGACTTCTGTATATATATTAATAAGCGGATTTTTTGTTTCTTTGTTTTGTTTTTTGTGCCTTGACACATTTTCTCTGAACTTGCTTAATAACCACTCTTGCATTAATAATATATTCCAGGATGTTACGTGATAATTTTCAGTCAACTAGAAGAGTTGTACATAGAAGCACTGAGGCAGCTCGATTCATTATTATTCTGGGAAATCTTTTCATTCAACAGGCTTCGTTTATTTTCCTGACCAGAGAGGATACCAGGAGTTATTTTAACATTTCTAGTGCGGTTCTCATAATGATGACATCTGTGAGCTGTTGAGGTCACAAGAATCAGTGTGTGGATTGGTAATATAGTAGCAGCTAAGTGGTATGGCATGAACCCACTTTGTTTCTAAGATGCTTTGCTTGACACAGATAATCTGCTTTACTTTGTCAGTTTTTCTCTTGTCTGTCTAAGGCCTCAGTCACACAGGCTTAGAGTCAGTGACCCCCCAACAACTACTTCTGATCTGGGAAAAAATTCCTGGCAAAAATTCTCGGATCAGAAGGCGAAAGGTTGAATGGAAACTGCTGGCAGTTGTAAGGTGAAATTGGTCCCAAAGGGGTATACAGTGCTTGCACGTAGAGCACTGAGGCACACTTTGAGTGATCAAATAGAGTAGAGAAGCGCTATGTAAGTACTAGTTCGTTTACCAATTAGTGAAACTGAAGACTGTTTGCCTTCGATTAAAAAGTTGGCCCTTTTGAAATGTGTTGGTTCCAGTGGTAAGGCACAACATTTACTTTGAAGATGAACATTTTCTGTTTCTCATTTGTGTCGCACTTTTTCAAGTTTATGGCTCGGAGAGTGAATGGCGAGTGTGCTGCAGACAACTCAGTGTTTTCCATGCAAACTAAGGGCAACTGCGGGGACCAAAGCAATTGCAATTTCTCCCAGCAACAGCCAGCAACTGCTCACCAACCACTCAGGGAATACACATTTTTCTGGAGTTACTGGAGGTCACTGACCAGTCTGTGGCCTGTGTGACACGAGGCCTTATTTATCCTTACATATCCTTTTTTGCTGTCTGAACGCTGTGTCCACATGTATACAGGTAGTTTCAAAATGGGAATCTTTCATCCATTCCCTCGGGTCTGTCCAGACTTTGTACTGTATGGATGACAGGGTGCCATGCAAAGTTGTCAGCTAATACTAGCTAGATTGGTAAGCAGCTGCATTCACATACTCTGTGGGTGCAATGCAGAGATGTATATATTTGGTGGTAAGTAGCAACCTATCACCAAAACTGAATCACAAACCTCTGTATCACACAGCAAACCATAATATTAGTCAGATAATTCATTGAAAGTACTCCAAAGGTAACCAACAGCACACACACAGTCAAGACGTTCAGTTTAATGACTCGAGTAGTGGATGAAGCTTAGCACACCTTACAGCTGCCTGTGTCAGGACACTGGTCAATCAATGTGGCCACAACCCCAACCTTTAACCAGGCTGATGAGATATGATGGCATTCAGAGTTGTTACATGGGGGAAACTATCCTTAAAGGCCAATTTTTTTTATTAATTTTTTTACCAGGGTGTGTAAATATGATTTTTATTGTTCTAAAACTGGGCATTTTAACATGGAAGTGTATGGGGACCGACTTCCGTTTGTAGACAGCCTCAAGTGGGACTTAGAGAAACTGCTGTTTTTGTCAGTTCTGCATTGGCTTCATTTTACAGCTCTGGAGGTTGCTCCTTGGTCATTATAAAAGCTTCTTTTAAACATTTTCTGTAATAAACCATGAATATTTAATCCAAGTGTCCAGTCCCACATCCTCTTTCGAAAAGTATGTGAAGTTTGTGATTGGATAGAAATGTAACTTCACCTTTAGATTGTCACCAAGTTATGATTTTAGTTTTATTTTTTATTTTTTTGTCTTTTTTTATATGGAAATAAAATGTAAAACAAAGAAAATGCTATGATGAAATCTGGACCGTTAAACTTTCAAGATTAACTCTGACCAATTCTTGTTTCCAGGATCGTTTCCTGCTTCTGTCCTCTATGCACGAAAAGATCGACTCAACAGACCTGCACACGTGGCCACCAAGACTTTCCAGGCTCTGCGTATCTTTGTGAACGATGAGCTGAATGAACTTCATGCTGGCCTGCGTGCTGCCCGGACATTCCTAAAACCTGGAGGACGTCTCTGTGTTATCACCTTCCATTCGCTAGAAGACAGACTGGTCAAACGTTTCCTGCGGGGAGATGATTTGTCTAATTTGGATCACTTCAGCCCAAGGAAGAAGGACTCCAGGAATGAAAAACCAGTGCATGAGAAAAGAGATGGAAATGTGTATTGGCTTCCTCTGCGAAGAAAAGTAATCACCCCAGAAAAAGCCGATGTTAGGGAGAATCCTCGAGGACGCTCCTCCAAACTCAGGGCAGCACTCAGATGTTGACTCTGACATTAATTATGAGACAGCAGAAATTAAAAAACAAAACAAAAAAAAATTGGAGCTTTTTATAATGATTATGTTTGAGCTGAAACAGGAAAGGGAACAACAGCAGAGTTGCCACAAACAAAAGTGCAAAAATGTCAACGATCAAAAAATCATCAAAACACGTGTACTATAACTTCTTTCTTCTCCGCAGAAGGCTAAGCTAAAGGCTCAATAACATCATACACACAGATTACATGTTGTTATCCATATTTTTGACGTTGCCCCTAAGGGGTAGCAGACAACAACATGTAGACATGAGTCAGCAAAGCTTTGCATCTCACCTATGTGCAGTCAACACAGCATCAGGCCAGGACCTGTAGGGGCCAAGACCCCTGTAGGACCCCTGTAGGGTTGTGCATTAGTCCTATGTAGAGCCTACAGACAGCTTTGCAGACCGTCATTTACATGTTGTAGCTGGGTACTGTCAAAATATATGATGTCGGCTACAGTGTGTGTGCTGCTGTTGGTCCTTTAGTTTAGCCTCTGCTGCAGAAAAGACAGAACCCATTACATGCAAAGAGTTTCTTTGTAGTGAAGTGAAACCGGGTGTTAAAAACAATGTAAACTGTCCACTGCACTTTTTGTGCTTCCTTTGCTCCTGCTTTGAGGGTTTTTTTCACACTTGTACCTGTCATGGCAAACTCCGCAGTTGCTCCCTTCTCCTGTTCACGCCCACTTCTCACCAGTCACCTTTCAACCCAAGCAGGATTGCACATAAGAACATCTATGTGGGTTGCATACCCAGAATCCTTCACTGTGTCCGTTTGTGTAGGTATTTGGCTCCGCAAACGCAATATCCTGAATTCTGCTTGCCGTCAGAGACCAGTGTGTTACTGTAATCTACTAAGTGGACTTTAGACATGAGAATATTGTACTTTCCTATTTTCTTGGCAAAATAAAAAACTTGATTTCTGAATTAAATGAAAAGAAAAGCCTCGTGAGAGTTCTTTATGTTTACCCTGTCGTTATGGTAGTCTTCCTTACCTGAGCCATGTACTACCAAGCGAGTTCAGCATATCCAGGATATCTTCCCCTTATCTGCCTTCAGTTACCCTAACACTGGCAATCAGGCTAAGCAGTCACACAAATTCACATGAAATGGAGGAAAGTCTGTGGAACTGTCAGTTGACTTGTCTCATTAGTGTTGGTTTTAATGCATTTGCCTCACATACAAATTATCCCTGGTTCAAGTCCAGGAGGTAACACAAATATCATCAAGAAAGGCACCCTGTGTTTTTAAAAAAATGTATATCTTAAGTTTTTATTCTTTCAGCTGCAGTCCTGGTGGTGTTTAATGGCAAGTAAATGGGCCAGTTCTTATATAGCGCTTTTCTACTCTAGCTGAACACTCAGAGTGCTTTATACAACATGTTTGCATTTACCCATTAATACAAGCACTTCCTTCTACAGCTCAGTGCATACTATCTAACATTCACACTACACTGCAACTTGGGGTTCAGTATCTTGCCCAAGGATACTTTGGCATGCAGACTGGAGCAGCAAGGAATCAAACCACCAACCTTCAGATTAGTAGATGACCTGCTCTACCTTCTGAGCCACAGCCACCCCAAAGAATAAATATAAAAACAGAATTCAAACGTAGGCTTAGACTACAGGCAAATTTGATTCAAGGTCCATTAGTACAAAAAGTGCCTTGTTTTAGGATCAAAATTGGTATAAAATTGTTTGCAGCCAATAGAAAAAAAAAATCAATGAATAGAGTTGCTTCTGAGAATCTATGTTTCTTACTGATGCTCATCAGGGAAACACAAAGACTTTAGACCCTCTGTTATCCACTCATACAGAAGTCTAAGAGCTATTCCAGGAATTATGATGCTATATTCCAGAGATCTGATTGGTCAGTAGGCGGTGATTTCATACCTGTTGATCTCTAATCTTGAACATAACCTGTTCTGCAGCAGGTTAGGTCTGCAGCATAAGTTACCATTGATGTACCTCCAGTAAGACGTGATGCAGAAAAAACCAGGGTTAACCTTGAAGTTACCTGGATAAGGTGAAATCCCACTTCAATGGCAATTTTATTTATGTAGCACATTTTATTTCATACAAACTCAGTGTGCTTAACATAGAACCTATAACAGTGAGCACAGACTTGTACTAAGCTGGTCATTTTTGAGGTTTTTAATACCCAAATAAAGGTAATGTTGCTTTTGTATTTAAAAGCTTTATTGGTTGACTTTTGTTGTATGAAATGTTCACAAGTTCCTTTCATTTCAGCTGTGCTGCAATGATCCTATCCTCACACATTGAGGAATTTCAGTAAAGAAAAGTCTCATGTAATGAAGTTTTTTGTTTTTTTAATCCCATGTAGATTTTCTTATACTGCTCATGTTTCACAGCATGTTAAGCGGTCACGGCAGCTAAAATAGCTCAACATTTAAAACAAACAAAACCACGTTCTCTCATTGACATCTGTATTTTCCCTGAACCTCCCTATCTGAGCGAGACCTCTACTGTACCACATGAATCAGTAACGCTGCGAAATACTGAATGACGCAAGTGTCAGAAGTGATGCTGAATGAGCTGGGTGGTTGTTCTTGAGCATTCTCTCACCTTCAACTGTAAGCAGCTGAGGTGTTTTGATCTTTACTATTTGACTTTGACTAATTGTAATTGCTCCATCAAGATTATTAACACTTTTTTCTTCTGTCTCAGTTTAGTGCTCTCTAAATATACCCTTCTCGTTACCTTGGAAACTAAATGGCTCAAGTAACACTCAACTGAGTCTAAAATTATATGCTGTTTTAATCTAATATGAAATGATGCTGCATCGTGAGTTTGATTGTCCCTCCCTTTTGACATCAGCGGATGTCGAAGCACTGTCCCTGCTGACTGAGCATGTCCTGACATTTGAGCCCATGGATACTTTGTTTCTATTTTATGGCCACGAACACTTTTACTCAATCACACTGTTTACTGTGTGTCAGGAGGAGAACATGTAAGTTAGACTCACGACTTCATTTCACACTGGCACGTGACAGTGTTCATATAAATGCAAAAGGATGAAGAAACACAGCAGGTACGGGAGATGAGATGCACCTTTTTCAAAGTAATCATTTTCCTTCAACAGTAATAATAATAATAATAGTCTTTTTTCCAATGTAGTTTTGCCCTTTTGAAGCAGTCTTTTGTTCTGCTACCATTGTACCCAGTATGGAGCCATGTTATTGAGTGTGTTCTTATTTTCAGTATATTGTAACCTTAACTCTGCATCTACAGATCATAGAAGCATCATACTCACCACATGTACTCTGGCTACAGCTGTCATGAAAACAAACTCATGACTACATTTCAGGTTAATCAGAAATATTTTTTAGTTCATCTGTAAAGTAACAACATTTAACGCTGACATTAAAGCTGCAGTTCTGAAAAGGGTGAAAAAATCAGGTGGGTGTGGAGCTGGAATGAAGTGGCCTCACGAGCAGTTTGAGTTGTGAAATTCATGGAAAAATATCTGTACACCGACCAACCAGCCAGTCACACTGCAACAACTTAGTGCATTTAGGCATACAGACATGGCCAAGGCAACCTGCTGAAGTTCAAACCCAGCATCAGAATGGGGAAGGAAGGTGATTTAAGTGACTTTGAATGTGGCACGGTTGTAGACGAACTTGTAGAAGCCAGAGGTCAGAGGAGAATGGCCAGACTGCTTTGAGCTGATAGGAAAGCAACATTAACTCAAATAAGCACTCATTACAACCAGAACCAGTATGCAGAAGAGCACATCGAACCTTGAGGCAGATGGGCTACAGCAGCAGAAGACTACATCGCGTACCGCTCCTTTCAGCTATGAACAGGAAACTGAGTACAGCCTCACCAAAACTGGACAACAGAAGATTGGAGGAACATTATCTGGTCTGATGAGTCGACATCAGCTGCGACATTCAGATAGCAGTATCAACATGAAATTATGGATCCTGCTTAGTATCAACAGTTCAGCCTGCTGGTGGTGGGTGCTGACCATGTCCACCCGTTTGTGACCTCTCAATCATGGCTGTGGTGTTAACATTTTGATAGAATTATCTGATCATCCAAGAAAATTTGGGCTTCAGGTTTGGTGAGTGAAATTCTAGTATTTCATAAGTCTAAAAAGCAGATATCTGCGTGTTGCACCCTCACAGTTCATGGAGGTGT
Source organism: Pterophyllum scalare (assembly GCA_024447675.2). NCBI lineage: Eukaryota > Metazoa > Chordata > Actinopteri > Cichliformes > Cichlidae > Pterophyllum > Pterophyllum scalare. The sequence continues at coordinate 72,275 of JAMQGT020009052.1, read as the reverse complement.
GGCTGTCTGTGTCCCCTAACGTTAAGCCTTAACAAAGTCCCTGCTTCATTTTTCAGCCCCAGAGTTACCACTCAGAATTTGTATTGAAACTGAACACTGTCAAACTTTTCTACTTTTACTGTGTTTTTACTGTTTCACATAATGAAAATTATGTTAGGTAAAAGCTTCGTTTCAGATCAGCTGGTTTCATGCACCAACCAAATGGTGTGACCAGTTTTAGGATGGGCAATTGTGATTGCAAATGTACAAAATACTCTTTAAAGTTATCTTCATCACTTGGTGTTTGTTACTCAGTACAGGAGAGACTGATAAATAGGAACTTCACTGATTACAAACTACTGGTATCTACAACTGCAAACTCTCCATTACCATGGAAACAGTGTCCTCAGATAACCGTAAATATACGGTAAGATGATGCTATTATTAAAGACTTGGACTGATCTAAAAATTGCCTACCAGGTAGATAACTAATAGCTTCTGTTGTAGAATCACATCTCGGGGGGGGCACAGTTGGCCGTTTACAAACCTGTGGTGACAAGTATTTTACATATAAGGCCCAGTCTTTAGTGAACCAGTGTTACGTACCATATTTAAGTTTAGAGAGTTGCTTTGCTTGTGAATGCAGACAACTTTGAAGCCTCTATGATGGCAGCAGGCTGCGGGAGATGGAGACTGTGAATAAATCCAGCTTGTGTATGGTTACCGGTGGACTCTTAAGAATTATGAATGAGATTAAAAATGATCACATCACTTAGAGCATTACAGCAACGACTAATGATTTGTTAAATAATAATTTTTAAGATTTTCTTTTTTAATTATACCTCGTTAATGGCCATGCTCCAGAATATAGCCTACTTCCTGAGACCCACAGAGAAGAAGCAGTCGGCTGTTCCTGTGACACCTAAACCCTAAAATAATCTTCCTGAGGTGCTCAAACTCACCAAATCACTGTCTTTTTCTTCTTTTATTATATTTGAATTGCTTAACTTATGAGCAGTTCTTTTCTTTCATTCATTTTTATCATTATCATAGTATTTTTTGGTATCACCATTTTTGTTTGTTTGCTACGTGTGAAATACTTTGTAACAGTTTTTGAAAGGTGCAATACAAATAAACTTATTGTATTTTTATTCATAGCTCGGTGCATGCACCTTTTTGTATGCATGGGTAGGGCTTTTATTTGCACCTTTTTGCTTTCTTTTTTGTTTTTAATACAAATTGGCATCACTGTTTCTGTTGCATATGCCATCACCTCACAAAAGTTTTAGGTGGCTATATTTTTAAATGCAAATCCTGTACTGAAATTTCTTCTTGTATTACTACTTTTAGTTAACTAACAAATGAACACTTTATCAACTGCTATATTTACAAAGTATTTTAAACAGTGGCACTTGCATAATATTAGCTGGCACTGAACTTTGCACATGAAAAAGAAATCTGTATCATAAAGGCAGACTTGTGAAAGATCATCAGTGATGCTTCTTTTTCTCCTTTTAGTAATATTTTAAATGACCAAAACTAATTTAAAGAAAAGACATACACACACACACACACACACACACACACACACACACACACACACACACACACACATACAGGGGTTGGACAATGAAACTGAAACACCTGTCATTTTAGTGTGGGAGGTTTCATGGCTAAATTGGACCAGCCTGGTGGCTAATCTTCATTAATTGCACATTGCACCAGTAAGAGCAGAGTGTGAAGGTTCAATTAGCAGGGTAAGAGCACAGTTTTGCTCAAAATATTGCAATGCACACAACATTATGGGTGACATACCAGAGTTCAAAAGAGGACAAATTGTTGGTGCACGTCTTGCTGGCGCATCTGTGACCAAGACAGCATGTCTTTGTGATGTATCAAGAGCCACGGTATCCAGGGTAATGTCAGCATACCACCAAGAAGGACGAACCACATCCAACAGGATTAACTGTGGACGCAAGAGGAAGCTGTCTGAAAGGGATGTTCAGGTGCTAACCCGGATTGCATCCAAAAAACATAAAACCACAGCTGCCCAAATCACGGCAGAATTAAATGTGCACCTCAACTCTCCTGTTTCCACCAAAACTGTCCGTCGGGAGCTCCACAGGGTCAATATACACGGCCGGGCTGCTATAGCCAAACCTTTGGTCACTCGTGCCAATGCCAAACGTCAGTTTCAATGGTGCAAGGAGCACAAATCTTGGGCTGTGGACAATGTGAAACATGTATTGTTCTCTGATGAGTCCACCTTTACTGTTTTCCACAAATCCGGCAGCGTTACGGTGTGGAGAAGCCCCAAAGAAGCGTACCACCCAGACTGTTGCATGCCCAGAGTGAAGCATGGGGGTGGATCAGTGATGGTTTGGGCTGCCATATCATGGCATTCCCTTGGCCCAATACTTGTGCTAGATGGGCGCGTCACTGCCAAGGACTACTGAACCATTCTGGAGGACCATGTGCATCCAATGGTTCAAACATTGTATCCTGAAGGTGGTGCCGTGTATCAGGATGACAATGCACCAATACACACAGCAAGACTGATCCCAATGGTGTGCTTGGTTTTAACATAACTTTATTCTTTCATGAGTTATTTACAAGTTTCTGACCACTTATAAAATGTGTTCAGAGTGCTGCCCATTGTGTTGGATTGTCAGTGCAACTCTCTTCCCCAACTCTTCACACACTGATAGCAACACCGCAGGAGAAATGCTAGCACAGGCTTCAAGTATCCATAGTTTCGGGTGCTGCACATCTCGTATCTTCACAGCATAGACAATTGCCTTCAGATGACAAGTAAATAATCTAACAATTAAAAAACAAACAAAAAAACACTTTTGCTAGTTAGATCTTATCCACTATAAATACATCAATCATTCATTTCAAGTGTTTGAATTGGGAAGTGACATCACTGACTGCGTGTTTGGTAGTGGAAATTTTAGAAATAATATCATATTGTAACATTATAATAGTGTTTTATCATATTTATGTAGAAATTGACATGAAATTTTTGATTGGAGAAATAAAACTGCAATATGAGGTCTTTGTGACCTTAACTTTTGACCACGTAATCAGTCGAAGTGAACGTTTGTGTGAAATTTTGAAAAGCTGCATGAAAATTATTGAGTTCATGTGAAAGGGCCATCCAGTCCATCCAGTAATCAGGTCACCCAGAGAAGAAAAAACGCACTTAACTGTCATTTCCTGTATCTGTGTCACTTTCGGTCCCTCCACTGTGCCCCTTTAGCAGACTAACAGCAGTTCCATAGTGTATTCCCTCCGATGATGAACAAATTCATACCATTTCTTTCACTCCACACTCCTGTCATGTATAACAGACACATTTTTCTCAAGCCACATATAGTATCTTTGAACATTCTGATACGGAAAAGGTATTTTTTAAACAGGTAAATCAGGATATTACAACATCCTGATATTGTTCCCGGGACCTATCAGATCTGGAAACACAGATATCACTTTCAAAAACTAAATTAGTCCAGCCTGTAATGTGCGAGTATCTTCAGTCAAAGTGAACATTTATGCTTTCATGGCTTTCAAAAGAGATACGGACAAAACAAATTGAAAGCCTCAGGCTGTGGCTGCCACCATCGCGAGGGCATAATCAAAAGCGTCAAGGCTATAGACTGAAAGGCTACCTTTTTATTTTCATCAACTCCTGATTGTAGTTTTTGTTCTTTCACCTTCTCTGGCAGACAGAAGTGAGCTAGGCCCTGTGACCATTAACTCTCAGTGTGAGGAGCAAGACAAGTCAGTCTGTGGCTCTCTGTGTGACAGACTGAAGAATGTATGAGCTTCACAGTGTTGGAGACTGAGACCGAAGTAGCCTCAGAAACCTCAACCTATTTACATCTTTACTCTCACCCATCTCTGCTACACTTGCTGTAAGACTTTTCTCATGGCAAAATACTAAGGTCAAAGCTGTTTTAATCATTTTCATGATTGACACAGTCCGCGAAGATCTCGCGGGAAGGAGATCCAGCTGTGAAAAAGGACGGCCATGTTGGGTGTGTGCAGCCAGGGGCTACTACTGCATTTGCTGACTTTCAGTTTGAAACTAAGTTTAAGGGATGACAGCATGGCACGAAAAACATTCATGATGCCCCCCCCTTAGAGCTTACTCAAATTCATCACCTTTGGGATGGTGTGTAGTTCATCCTTGAGCTTAAGCTGATCACAGCCTCTTCATTATATCTCACCCATCACCAGACTACCACTTGCTGTGTCAGGTGGTGTACAGGGTGACCTGATGTCAGCTCACATACTCAAGAATCTCAAGCTGAAGGAGACAACAACACCAGTTCTCTTGCCTCCTGTAACAGCCAATTGGATTTTTGCACCTGCTTGTTTCTGCCTGTCTATAACAAACCCTGCCACAGACATCCTGTCCAAGACAAGAAAACGTCCCCGTGAATGTACAAAAAACCCCACCAAAAAAACAAAAAACAATAAAACTTGCCACTATTTAATCCTATTTAAACCTGCCACAATGAGATCATTTTCACTTCTTTCATCCTAGATGGGATAAAACATGCGTGAGATCAAATTTAAAAGTTTATAAAACATTTAGTATATTTTAAAAGTTATACTTTTTTAATATAATATGCTTAAGGTTGTGTACCGTATATATAAGGGTATAGTAGTTTGCATGGAAGATGCCAACCTATTGAAAATATGATGATTGATGATGATGATGATTGGTCTTTGTTTCTGGTTTGTGTCACAGTTTAGCAACTGCTTAGCAAGTAGTTGGCAAGTGTTTGATTTTGCTCAACTGTCAGTTCACAGGGCAAGAATGTCAGAATAGAGTTTGCAGGTAAGTCAGAGACTTGAAGTTCAGGCTGGTAAGGCTGAGTTTGGAACGTCGAATGACTGACAGGTGATGGTCGTGGGATTTCACACACTTCAGTGTACTGTTCCTCGTGGGTGACAGGTAAGTGAATAATACAACAAGGTAATTCATCATCAGAGTCAGAATTTTCCTCATGGGTTTGACTCATGGGGTGGACTGCGTCTTGTTTTTGGTTGACAAGGTTTATGTTTAGATTGTGCGATTTCCTCTTCTTCACATAGGTTACCACGAGGGAGTAAGTGGTCTCTATGCATGGTTCTAGTAGGGCCGTCTCCATTGATAGGCTCTACAGTGTACACAGGTAAGTCTGACACTTTGGTGAGGACTGTATACCGTTGGCTCCCACTTATCTGCAAGCTTGTGTTTATTATGCAGATGAAGTTTTCTGACTAGGACTTGATCACTGGTTTCCAAGGTTGATTCTCTCACCATTTTTTAAAACCGACGCTTGTTTCGATCAGAAACCTTTTGTGAGTTCTTGGTGGCTATCTGATAACTCTCCGCCAAGCGTGCTTTTAAGTTTTCCACATACTGAGAGCGGGATTTTGGAGAACCATCTTTGACAGGCAAATGGAATGAGATGTCAATTGGGAGCCTGGGCTGGCGCCCAAACATCAACTCATATGGACTATACCCAGTCACCTCATTCCGAGTGCAGTTATAGGCATGTGTTACTGGTTTTACATAATCATGCCAGTGACTTTTGTCCTTGTTTTTTAGGGTTGCAAGCATGGAAAGAAGGGTTCGGTTGAACCTTTCAACCGGATTTCCTCTTGGATGATAGGGACTTGTGCGGACTTTTGTAATGCCAACTAGAGCAAAGAGTTCTTTAATGAGCTGAGACTCAAAATCTCTACCTTAATAACTCAGCAGGTGCTCAGGAAACCCATAGTGCACAAAAAGTCACAGTAGAGGGAATCAGAGTGAGAGTCGACAGTGGGCATTTCCCCAGCTTGTATTAGACTAATGACAGTTTTGATAACTGGGTCAGATTGCTGAAGTTGTTGGAGTTCTGTCGCTGTGTAAGCTGGTATGGTGGTACAGCCTAGCATTTCTTCACTTGCATAAAGATCAGGTACTGCATCTACATGAATGGCAAGGGAATCTACCAGAGCGATAGAAGGTAAGTTCTCAGCTTGGCCTAACAAATGGCGGTGGCACAAAACATTTACTGTGTTAACTGAAACAACTTCCTGACTTGGTGATGTTGCCAGATCGTGAGAAGGAAACTGTTTCAACCACTCTCTCTCCTCCAGAGATGCATAGTCATCACTCAGAGCGTCATGAGGACGTCTGGAAAGACCATCGGCGTCTTGGTTGCTCTTCCCAGCATGGTACTTAATGTTGAAATTGAATGTTGAGAGGCCAGCTAGCCAGCGGTAACTGGCTGCTTCTAGCTTTGCTGACTTCAAAACATACGTTAATGGATTGTTGTCCGTTATGACGGTGAATGTTGTACCATAAAGATAGTCTTGAAACTTTTCCACCACTGACCATTTTAAAGCTAAGAATTCTATGCGCGGGGTATCGCTTTTCACTGGGTGAGAGCCCAGCGTATGCAATAACTCGCATTTCACCATCTTGTTCCTGGTAAAGGGCTGCCCCCAACCCAGTGGTGCTTGCATCAGTGTGGAGAACATATGGTAACTTTGGATTAGCAACTCCAAGTACTGGTGCGGAAGTGAGTTTTTCAATTATTTTCTCAAGGCTTGCTGGCACTCGGGGGTCAACCGGTTTGTCAAGGGCTCTTTGGGGTTCTAGTACCCTTCAGGGCAGGGGTTAGCTTTTCTGCCTTTCCTTGCAGGAGGGTAGCCTCCAGTTAGATCAGTTAGGGGTTTGACAATCTTAGAGTAATCCTGAACAAACCTGCGGTAGTACCCTGTAAAGCATCAAAAAACGATTTCAGCTCCTTGAGTGTCTGAGGTCTTGGCCAATTGCGAAGTACTGCAACCTTTTCTGGGTCGGTTTAGACTCCATTGCTTGAAACTACATGGCCTAAGTACCTTACAAAAGTCTGAAAGAAGGGACACTTGGAAGGAGAAAGTTTCAAGCCATTCTCTCTTAACTGTTGGAGGACGTGTACAAGCCTGGACTCATGTTCTTCCAGTGAGCTGGAAAACATTATGATGTCATCCAAAAAGACTAGCACTTCCTTGAGATGTAGGTTTCCCATATACTTTTCCATTAAGTGTTGGAAAGTACTGGGGGCATTGGTAATGCCCTGGGGCTAAGATTAAACGTGACAAGCCAAAAACTGCCTTTGTCTGTCCATTGGGATTCTACCCAATGGACAGACAAAGGCAGTTTTTGGCTTGTCACGTTCCTCCATCTCAATCTGGTAATAGCCTGATTTCAGGTCCATTACCAAAAACCATTTAGAACCAGAGAGAGCAGAAAAGGCTTCCTCAAGGTTGGGAAGTGCATACACATCGCGTATAGTCAAGGGGTTGAGTTTGCGATAGTCGATGCACAACCGGACTTCCCCATTCTTTTTGCGAACCACTACTATTGGAGAGGAGTATGTTGATTCTGATTCACAAATTACTCCTGCGTCCAGCAGTGTTTGCAGGTGTCTTCTCACAGCCTCATAGTCACTTGGGTGAATTGGGCGAGATCGTTGTTTGAAAGGTGTGTTGTCATGCAAGTTTATGTGATGTTTGACTTTGGTTGCATGTCCAAAGTCTAAGTCATGACGGGCAAACACGTCTGCATACTCATTCAGTTTGTTTGTCACTCTCTCTTTCCATTCTTTTGGAAGAGGAGACTCTCCAAAGTCAAAGGTTAAATTACATTCAGTGGGAGATTGGGTAGGTTGGGCAGTGGCAGCACAACACTGGATGGAATCTGCTTCGCTACCCGGAACAGGTAAGTGGTCATAAATATATTCAGAAGTATGAAGCTCTGCAATTACACAGATGTTGGGAAGTGTTATGTCATGCTTCGTCTCATTCCTAACCCAGATAGGTAACCTCTGAGGATGCTGCTTAGGTAAATTTACAAGACAGCACTCCACAAAGATTCCGCCAGGCAGGGTGGATGTAGATGGCTGTTCAATGATTGCACATTCTCCAGTGCTGTTGGCTTTGACATATCCATTCACAAGCACTCTTCCCTGAGCGGGAATGACATGTGGTATCTTGGACTTTAGTGTCATTAAGCCAACTTTTCCAGTTGAGTTAACCGTTTTTCTGAGTTTTAAAGTTCGGAGTATTTGTCGATAGCCATAGACTGGGGACAGTTCATTGGGATTTTTTCCATCACAGTACTCATCATACACCACGTCAAGTATATTAGTACCAATGAGTACTGGCAAATCACAGTTTGAACGTAGATCTGGAACAACTAAGGCTAAAGTAGAGACTTCAGGCTCAGTATGAACAAAGGCCTTTGGTAACTTTAAGTTTAGTTCTACATAGCCTACGTATAGAAGATTTTGGCAACTAGCGGCCTCAACATCTAAACCTGTAATGGGGTGAATGGGATGTTCGGATAGGTTTGCATGATAGAAGGATGAAGACACAGTGGTCACCTGGGACCCGGAGTCCAGGAGGCAGTTACACAAGACTCCTGCAATTGTGACATCAGCTGTGCATTTCTGACCTACTAGGCCCTTTGGTATTTGGACCTGCTTTTGTTCTGCAGTTTGGGAATGAAGTACTTTTGTTTGCTTGCTCGTGGCTTGTTCTGAACTTGGGATGGGACGTTCTTGACTTGCTTCAGCCCCTGTCTGTCCCTCAACAGGAACTGAGGTCAGTTTAAAGACAGTTTCTGGTGTTGTCCTTCATAAGCTTCCAGTTTTTGCTTGAACTCTTTGCCTTTGGCTTTGACTAGTATTGGGTTTTATTGCCACAAAAGGACACTATATGGCCATCCTCGCCACATCTGAAACAATACCCTGGGTGGGGTTTCTTTAAATGTTTGGCTTCAGGTGAGTAAGTGGAACTTGGATTATTTGGGCATCTGGTCTTAGGTTGAGATTTCTTATCAGCTTTGGCGGATGACTGGTTAGAAGTGCTAGACAGAGAACCCTTTAGGGATGCCATTTGGACCTTCAGTTTAGCAAGCTGCTTTTCAAGTTTTTGAGTGTTGGTTGAAGGTGGCTTTCCAGTAACAGTGGAGAGGTTTGTTTCATCAGTAGGCCATTGACTGCATTGTGCTTCATCATTTACAGTGAGTTGGTTTGTCTGGGCTTTATTTTTGAAACTGCCAAAATGTTGTTTCATTCTATTGGACTTGGCTGCTTGTCTGTGCTCTTCTACGTGAAGCATGAGAAGTAAGTCAGAGAACAGTGGTGAACTGCCTTTCTTTTGCTCCAGATGCAGGCTTGTAATGATGGAGTTATTCCAACAGCCTTTGCAAAATTGCTTAAGCAGTTGACGATCTGAGTCACTGGGAACTATGCCACCCCTTTATCCGGAGATGAATTTGTCCAAGGTGCCTAACAATGTTAGCAGCAGGCGGGACAAGGCTCTCGATAATTTTTCTGACCTTCTGCTGGTTGGACATAATGGAGTCAGAAAGATGGAATTCAACATTACTACGCCATGTGTCATAGTCAGACTCAGGGTCAGGGCATGGCATTTTTCCTGAGAAGGGTCGGATTTTGGCATGAGTGTGTGAAGGAAAGTCAGTGTTTTTTATAACATGGTCAACGACAACCTTTTGGATTTCCGGGTAGTAAGATGTTTGGCGTTTAAATGCACTGTTTTTCTTTTAGGTGTAGCAGATGTTTCTGCACACATAATGGATAACGGTAAGTCGTGTTCAGGTGAGTTGTTAAAAATGTCACTGTCTCTAGAGAGAGGGCTCTCATTTGCACTTTGCTCAGGTAGAGCCACATTGCTCGAGGGCTGTGGTTCTTGGGATGTGACAGACACATCGGTAACTTCAAGGTTGGCGGTGGATTTCTGGATTCGAGCTAGCTTGTCTAGCAAGACTTTTTCAAAATCAGCACCAACAAGCTTAGCTATACCTTGAAGCCGAATTAGGTAAGCATTAGTAATGCTTGTACCTCTATCTGCAGCATACAGCTCTGCTAACAACTGAATGTTATGGACAACAGTGGGATCACTGCTAGTTCTTTCACAGGGCAAACTATCCTGTAAGAACTGAATGGATTCACCTGATTTGAATTCCACTATGGCAGAATCTTTAAATTGTGGGTCTTGACTGGTTGCTTTAACTCGTTCAATAGAACCAATATGTGCTAAATATTCAAGCACTTCATTGTCAAGCTCAGTACCAGTTATAGGCTTTACCAAAACAGAGTTAGGTACTTTAACATTTTGTGTCTGAATGACCTCCATTTTAACCTTAAAATATCAATATCCACAGGTGAGGTAAGAAACAGGCTGTTCACCGCTAAATTTGTTGTTGGTCTTTTCTTTTAACACTCCCCCTGGCTGGCTCGCCAAGATTTGTGTAGCGCCCTCAATATGGACCAGTGTAGGCTCAGGCACTAGACATCTACTAGGTCCGGTACTAGGAGTAAATGAACTTAATTAGTCACCTCAAATTACTGAACAGGTGAACCAACGGTAGTTTATTACCTCACAAACAGACACAAATGTACAGGGCTTGCATGGCAAAATACATAAAACCCAAAATAAAATCGAGCTCTGTTCCCCAAAAAGAATTTTAGTTTAATGTTCAAGGTTCTGGTTGCAACCATTACTACCCGGGTAGTGTTTTAAGGTTCATCTTATCTGTAATCCAGTGGACAATGTTCAGTTCAGGGTTCTCCTGTGAATGGATATTTCCGGCTGGCCACACCGTCGAACCATTCGCAGTCATCGTGGGCTGGGCTCGCCATTACAGAATGACGATCACTATATAAAAAAAACAATCTACACAACAGTGTAGAAAGTAAATATCCATGTCCATGTTCTAGTCTTTATGAGACTAAATGTAGTCTTATACCTCTCAAAAGAACATCAATGTTTTATCCAATATCTTATGATAACTGCATCACAGTAAACAGATTTCTTTTATACTTGAGTTACAGCTTAGTTAGCTTACAATTTTGATGACCCATCATAATATAATCAGCAGTACACATCACAAAATAAAGTACAATGGTTTAACATGTATATAATATAAACCAGAATGCAATATCAACCAAAATAAGCTTCCAAAGAGCTTCAACCATGAAACACAAATACCTACACTTTGAACTGAATTATCAACAGTGCTAACAGCACGTGTTGCCTTACTATTGCGCTAATTTCAACTGCAGAAAGCAGATGCCACATGGTAATTAGCATTAGCAGCTAGCGCTAACATTAGCATACACAAGACATAAATTTTAGTAATTAACAATGATACAACGTGCACCAAAGCGTAGCAAACATTAGACAGCATTCATATAAACTCCCGATTGGTTTTTTATTGAAAGTGTCTGCCAGCAAAATTGAAGATAATGTTACATTTTATCAGCATTAGCCATTAGCTTTGGGCTAACGCTAAACAGGTATGGAACTCACCGGGACTTCCACATGTAATTTCCTCATTTAGTTGTACTCCTGAGGTCCACAATTATTTATCTTTCTTTGCTTATTTATCGTAAGCTTTTTTACTCGTCAGCTCCAGCTAATTGCTAGTTGTTTCTGGCATTATCAAAGTCAGAGTGCCAAGATCCCTGTGGTGTATTCACATAAAACATGCATCACCCAGGCGCACTCTACTGGGACAAACAAGTATTGCAATTTAGATCACATAAACAGACTTAGTAGCCCAATACTTCATATGGGTTACACAAAGAAATCTCAAGGAGGTTTTTGGTGCAGCACCATATACCTCTTTGCAACCAATTTTATCTAGTGAAAGCAAGCACCTCGCCATAACCACATGCCAACCATTTGGGGAATACTTTTTCCCTTCATTGATGGCAGGCGGTCACCAACCAGTCTCTAGGTTGGGTGACCTTGATTGATGTTGCAGACATGGACATGGACTGCTAGAGACACAACACCTGGATAATCATTCCTGTTATACTTCTTTGAAATCTACCACCTGGGTGCGTGCATAGATGGTGCATTGTAATGTAAATTGTCCATAGACAAATCTGAATGTTCACAAAAAACTGAAAGGCATGGAACTCACAGATGTGGAAAGTATAATTAATACTTCAGGCTTAAGGTTAGGGGTGTGGCCACTTAACAGGTGTGACAACCAGTAGCTGCGCCTGGCACTGTCTGCTACTTCTCACCTCCATTAATTTGAGATGCTGAATTGGACCTCCAAATATGGGTGACTCTCCCATCATTTATTTACATTCTGTGCTCACCATGCTTTTTCCTCAAAGGTAACTGTAGGCTAGCTAACCAACACTTAAAGTTGACTTATGAAGCACTGAATGCTTCTTATTTTTATTCTCTGTTCTGATATTCCAGTGCAACAGTTTTGCACAAAATTTGGCAAACAATTGTGATTTATGTATTATTGTGTCAATTTCTGTTATGATTTGTAAAGTGAAACATCCAAATGCAGGATTGCAAAAGACAAAAGACAAACCTATATTTGGGCTGAATATGAACTCAAAGAATAAAGACCAACATGGGAAGCAACAGATACCTAAAAAATCTCACTGAGAGCAAGATAAAACGAGAAGCATATGGAGAAGGTACACAGACGGCATGACAAAGACTGAGAAGAAGGATGGGACTATTTATGCACATCTGTCTGTGTGTTTGCTTCTTTGTCTGCCAACTCCTCCTACGCGATCAGGAGCAACCAAACTTGGTACTCAGGTATATTTGAGGCCTCTGAGCATTTTTATCTATATCACATATTGTGATATCATTGTGTTTTCTAGCAACCACCTAACAATGGCTAAAAAACCTTTTCTGAGCATGTATGCACCTTTAACACCATATAAAAGCATAGTATTATTTTAATTTCATGGCCAACCGCACAAATTGGCCAAACAGCACTGCAGCATGGGCGTGTACTAGTGGGGTTAATTACGGAAGTGGAGGCAGCTGGGGAAACAAGACTCGGTGTAAGCCAGACAATCACAGGGGAGGAAGTAAAACTCAAAGTAAAACACAAGACAACTAACTTTCAAAGTAAAACAGGAAATAGCAAAAGAACCCAACCAAATATAACCAGAAGACAACACACTGAACATCATATTAGGGAAATCAAAATGTACTAGAACACAAAAATATAAACTCTGGAATAAGAGGAAAAAACAAAACAGAACGTCAAACTCAGATATATTAATTACCAAACTCAAAGCATAACCAGTCCCAGGGTTCATGCATCATATAGTATTTTAGAAGAGGTTTAACAGATTATTCGGTGTACGCTTTGTCTTTTGTGCAGCTAGAGGAGATTTCATTTAGGTGGAAACCAACCTTTGATTACCTTCATTGAGATTTATTAACTTTAGCACACTGAAGAGTGTCATTGGGATGATTTCAGCTGTCTCTGTCTCACATGGCATCTGCCCTTGCAGGCCATGATGATCGATCAAGGTTGTTCCACATGAGTTAAGCTGACCCTCATACTCTGTGTTTGCTAATAACATTGCCAGTTCTGCTTATCTAATTTCCATATTAAGTCAGAGTGTGGAGAAGAGCAGAGATAATGTGAATGCTTATTAGCACCAGGTGTGAATACGAAGACCCAAGACCAGAATTTGTTATCAAGACAACAATTAACAGATGCCGCTTTACATCTTATGATGTCTACCTCTCTGAATGCCAGCTAAGTCATAACATTTTTTAGATGTAATACTGTAATGAGTTTATTTTTACATGTAGAACCAACTTGACTTGAATCTATATTCATTATGAAGCTGTGATGCATATTCACTTTGCCCTTAATTTAGATAAAACCCTGTCATTGAAATGTGTTTCATTCCATTTTTCCTATACAGTGGTAAAATAAGAGTGAGATAAAATTACACTGCAAAGAAAGTGGGAAAAAAAACAAAACAAAAAAATAGCTACCTTCAAATCAGGTTGTAGGAGGTGAGATGGCAAAACCTAGAAACCAGGAGCTGTCTGTAATCAACACCAATGAGGCGATATATTGGATGGTGGCAGCGGAATAAAATCACCACCCTCCAAGTAGGTGTACAGTATAGGACTAAATCTTTCCACCCCCCCTCCCCCATGTTCTGCCATTAGTCCACCATAGGGAAAATTGCCTGTCTGGGTACAAGCCTGCAATATTCCCAGCAGTTGTCCATTTGACTCTTATGGAGGCACCACTTTCCACGCTGACAGTGAAACTGAGGTCATACGCCGAGCAGTCTCCCTGGGGTTAAAATGATGGAGTTTGTGTAAGTGTAAATTACTCCATAATACAAGACACCTTCACTCAGCCGTTTAATGGGTGTTCTCCTATTTTTTGATGGGTATATCATCAGTGTCCTGTAAACACAACACCCTGTTAATTTAATGTTTATTACATTTTGGTAATTTCAATGGTAAATAGACTTTTACTTATATAGTGCTTTCATACAAACCTTATTCACCCACTCATAGAGCACTTTATCTAAGAATCACACAAATACTCATGCTCCGATGCATGCACTGGGGCAAACTGGGGTTCAGTATCTTGTTTGTGGATACTTGCATGCTGGAACCAGGAATCGAATCACCAACCTTCCAATTAGCAGACGTTCTGAGCCACAGCCATGTACTGTTCGTGCAGCTAACAATTCTAATTTTTTTTCCCTGTAACACTGAAAATGTAAATTTCCTCAAGAAAAAAAACAGCAATTATAAGTCCTGCATGAAGCTGGCTATAACAGTTCATTTTACATCACAACTATTAGTACTGGTAGAACAGAGAAGTGGTGTCAGCAAAACAAAAAAGGTTTTGTGTCCGAATCTGGGCTGAGGCTTTTCTGTATGATATTCGCATGCTCACCCTGTGCCTGTATTGGTTATCACTTGATTCCTCCTACAGTTAAAAGACATGCAGTTTCAGTTGTCTTTGCCCATTGGGCACCCTCAATATAAACTTTTATGAGTCTTATCTTATCTAATATCTTATCTTTGATATTAGCCTAACCACAGCTCCATAGCTAGTAACAAGGTAGGACATCATTATGTCACTTAGCCCAAATTCACGAATCCTCCAAACTTCACTGCTGTTTTGTTTTCCGTCTTTGTTTACTTCCAAAGGAATAGTGAAGCTGTACATTTAAGTTTTGCTTTCAGAAATACTTAAGTCAGAACATGGTATACAATCTTTAGGTGGAAACTAGCATGGTAATTTCCTGCTAACATCTAAATCTGCTAAATCTTGTAAATCCTCCTTTTCATGGATGCATGGAAATTACACTTTATTGCAACACTTGGAAGAACAACCACACTGATCATTTAATTGGAGATGAAAGAATCTGGTCTCTCAGTGCTGCCTCAGAGTTTGATTTTAGGAACCAAAAGAGGCAGCTGGACTTAGAAATGACTAATGACGTCAGATTGACAAAGCAGATTGTTTTCAAAATCACTTCCAGCAAGCAAAAAAAACCCCAAAAACACCAGAAGAAAATGAATACATAAATGAAAAAGGTAAAAAAGAAAAAATCCCTACTCATTAAGGTTAGTGGACCAACTAAAAAATGTTAAAGGTTATGGAAGAAGGCAATTTTTAAAGTCATATTTCTGACTGTTGTAATATTTTCTTGTTGACCCATTCTGACTCTCCCTTCGCCCACACAGGGGTTTGGTATTTGAACGTAAATATATATAGTTTTGAAACACTTGCTGAAATGACTCTTGCGGTGTTCGTCTTCTTCAAATTGCCTGGATGACATTTTGTTTTGTGCAATATTTGTAGTTAAAGGTTCAACCTCTATATGTTGAGATCTATTACCATTATTACCTGCTTCAGTATCTTTAAGATATCATAATTATTCATTCTCATGTGCCCTCATGCCTGGACCACTGCAATACATTATTTACTTGTTAGGCCCAATTTTATCTTAAGTAAAAGCGGGAAAAAATGCTTTTTCTCACCTTCAGCTCAAACATACTGTAAGTCTGACATAACTGTGTTAACTTTACATTTTTTTTGCTGGTGTTTTGAGCACATATGAATTACATGAACCAGGACACAAGTACAGCTTGTATCAACAATGAGTATTCAGCAATGGTTACACATGCACTGAAAAGTCAAAAGCTTAGGTCAAGTAAAAAAAAACAACAAAAAAAACCCCCTCTTTTATCACAACATCAACCTGGCTAAAAAAATTGTATAGACCTAGTGGCAATTTTGAAAACACAGCACCTTCAAGGACTTTATTTTGTGCACTTTTAAAGCAATAATAAATATGGTTGCCAGAGGATCTGTTGAAAATGATTTGGAGGGAGGACAATATTTCTTTCAGACAAATTTCAGTCATGAAATCATGACTGAAATTTAAAAATGCAATTTTGTCTAGCAAGAGCTGATGCTTCATTTTGACTCAATTCAGTTTGCAACTGCAAATGCCCAGTGTTTGGTGTAACATTGTCTAAAGTAATGTGTTACTATAATCACATCACATTTTTTGGTAATGCAGTTATGTAACGTTTTTCTGCTACTGTTACTGTAGTCATATTACAATTGTTACAATTGTGAAATGGTACAATGTTACAATTATGTCCGTACTTGCTTTACAAAGGTTCTTCAGTTATCTGCATGATGGGCAGATGGAAAACAAAAAGCAGCAAAGAGGCTCTTTTTCTTCCCGTGTACTCAGCTGATGTTAGTTTGTATGTAATGAGGAGGAAAATGGTGGAGTGGTCTACAACTTTCGAGAAGTGGAGATATGGACATCACTTTTATCGCACAAAAGAACAAGAGCGTGATGGTGAAATGCAAATTGCGTCCAGGACAGACACAATTGCCCAATGCTACTGAAACAACATCAGCTCGTTGCAAGCATCTGCATAGACAGCATGCTAACACAAAGCTAGCTAAGAACATGTATGTGTTGGCATGCAGGACTGTGGCCTCAGGTTTGTATTGTTAACTTGTTATTATGTGACAGTGCATTTCAGGTCCTGTTATGGAGTAATGCAAAAATATTGTAACAAGGAGTGTGATGAATTACTTTTAATTAATCAAGTAATCTACTGAATTACTTTTAAGAAAAGTAACGATCAATGTGTAATACATTACTTTTTTTTTTAACTAACAACCTCAACACTGAATATGTTTACTTTTAATGTACATATTTGGCCACACAGTCTTAAGGAAAATATGTACCCTTGCTATGCCGATGACAACTATCTATATATTTAGTTTGAAAATTGACAGAACAATTTAGCCACCTCTGAGACCCGAGACAGTGGCTGACACACCAGGGAAGTCTCTGCAATGGAGGAGAGAGAGAGACAAAGGTAAGACTGAGGCAGGATCATCAAGGTAACAAGGATTAGAGTTTTACTAGGAGTAACTGTGAGCCTGAGTGAGACTCTCACACAAGTAGATGGAACAATGTGGTGGAGAACAAGTGGATGAGCCAGTGCTTAAGAGCAGGAGGTGAGTGGAAATTGGTTGCAGGTGTGCCAGCTGGCAGAACGTGTGAACCAGAGGATGGCCACAGGGCTATTGAAAGGTAAGAAAGAGAAAGAAAGAGATTAATAAGGGTGAGAGAAATAAAGGTGGGTCAACACTGGAGGACAGAAGCTAGCAAAAATGGAAAAAAACAATCAAAACAAAAAACACTGTTATTATAGCCTGTGCTTACGGTTTAATGTCCATGTTAATGAATGCATGCAAAATGTGCTCCACATTACTGGGGCACAAAGTGGCACATTTGTAACCTTAACAGTTTCATCATTCTAACCAAGTTGTTTTTGTGTCTAATTCTACACAAATAACAAGTGAAAACAAAAGTAAACAGCAAGTAGTGTCTCCATCACCCCACCTTCCTGCTTGTGTGGATTTTTTTTTTTTACTCTTTTCAAAGTAGAAACACTGCAGTATATATCCAGGAACACTAACATGGGTCATAGACGGTAGGATCAAATTACCAACAGGACTTTTGTTATACCCACTGTCAACAAACCTGTAATGCTTCTTGAATATTTATATTTTCCAAAACCACAAAAGTAGCAGTATCAATCTTGCTAATAATGACCAGAGTGTTACTGTTCTCCAGTTTTATTTGTAGACAATAAACTGCTTAAGATAGATAGACAAATGCACATTTTCAGAATCTCTCAGATGTGAGAAAGGCTCAAGTGTGGCTGCTGCACACAAAGAAGTTGAAGCAGAGAAATGCCACAACGCACACTGAGTGACGTCAACCAGGAGGCCCCGTGGGGATGAGGTGAGTCAGAGCCAGGGCCGCGGCCTCGCCAGCTCTCCGCAGCCATGAGCGCGTCATCACCAGTCTCACTGACACCCTCTCACATTTCTCTGCATCTGCTTCAATGTGCCTCTGCCTCCCTCCATCCCTCCGCCTCCTCAAGAGGATCTCTTCACATCCATGGCATACGCCAGTCCTAGCTATGCTTGTCTGTCTTTGTCTCTCTCCACACTTTGGGGTGGGTGCTCATCAAGCATGAAATGTTCTATTTCTAATTATAGTAAAAGCTTTTCTTTCTTTTTATATATAATGTCAAAGAAGGAGAATGCTAAATAAAAGAGGTAATGTTCAAGAGATGTTCCAAGGTTTGTCATCATGTGCTGGGTAAAAAGGGATTTTTTTTTTTCTTCAGATGCCATGACAATGTGAAAGTGATAGCTTTTTATTGATAATACTCAGACAATAGCACAGTTTGGTGGTGGAAGCACAGTGAGTCACACCTTTGCTCTGCACTGCTAGACAAAGAACAGCACAACAGACCAGCAGCCTCTAATATCTTTCAGACCTGACCGTGTTCAGGTTAAGAGAGCAAATGCTTCTGTAGCTCTGCAGTGAACGTTTATGCTTATAAGGAGTTCATTAATGCAGAATAAACTGTTTGTGATGAACGGGAGCTGCCACATCTGAGCTGGGATGATTCACCCATCACTTGCAGAACAACACTTTAAATAGTTTTTGTTGAACTGCTCTGATACACTGCTCAGCTTGAACTGCTAACTCTGACATTAAAAGTGACATTAAATGGCATATTAGACATTCCACATAAAGGTCACAATATCAAAACTAACAACAAAGAAAGTACCATATAATAAATAATTAAATGGCTGTAAATTAGTCCAAATGGCAACGTTTGTATTGGCACAGCGAGCATGGAGCATAGACAGGTCTCATGTCTCAACTGAGCTGAGGTTGTCAGTCAATTAATCAATAATCAATAAATGATAAAAATGTCAGATATACTCTGGGTCCAGTTTTTTAAATGTGTGAACTGTTAAATATTGGATTTTGAAGATGTTAATTCGGACTTTATTTGGAACCCATGATAGGATATTTCCCCCCAGTTTTTTGACATTTACTAAATCAAATATAGTTGCGACTCTAATCGCTTAACTTTGTTCACAACAACCAGTTAAATCATTGTGCTTGTTTTGATAGAGGAGAACACACTAAGAGATTTTAATTCAGGCCACATCAAATGTATGTATGTATTTATTTTTTGAAACTTTCACAATAGCTTTTTTTTTTAAGCTCTATCCCACATTTCCACACATGTCCAGCTCCACTTTTTGGACGCAGTTTTTCCAGCTATACCAGTTGCTTCACAGAGCAGCAGCAGCGCTCTGTTTGAATGGCACACACAAGCCTCTCGTGGTTAAGATTGCAGTAGATTCAGCTGAGGGCTGGCAGATACAGAGATGCTGACTTAATTTTTGTATTGGTTGACACCTGTCTGCAAGCTGCCTGCAACGTGTTTAAGTTACATTCTTGCCAGGTAGAGGCATTAGCTAGGGGGAGCATGAGGGTGTCTGCTTGGGGAGGGCTGGTGGCGGAGGTGGTGGTGGTGCTGTTGGGTTGAGAACAGGGTGGGGGAAAGTAGCTTGCCCGGAGAAAGAGGTCTGCACCACATACAACATTCAAGCGAACATCTGACGTCAGTACATCAATAATTAAAGCATTTTATTCATAGCCTGGGAGAAAAAGAATCAATTGACAAATCACATATTCACTTTGAGTTACTTCAAACGGTGAGACAATTAAAATGCTCAACGTGTCTATCTGTGTGTGTGTGTGTATATCTCTGTGTGATGCCATTTACACATTTTCTATATATAGCTCCTATGTTATTTAGGATGCATTTCCCGATATACGACAAAGGCAGGCATACAAATCGTGACTCTTTTTTTTTTTATCCTGCTCATCTGCCCTTGCTTTCTGATTGGTTATGAGGTGCATTCAGCTATTGTATTTATCCCATCTATCATTCTTTAACATGGCAATTGCCTCATTTGTTTTTCCATTTATTGCTGTTCCTCCTTTCTAACAATATTCATTTTTGTTACGCTTTTGAATTTATGAGGTTCACTAAAAAAAAAATTTTTTTTTAAAAAAAGGCCAACTATGGACAGGAATAAAACTGAAGACAGTTTTAGCTGCATACATTTATTTATCATAAATAAATCAAAGGATCTAGCAAGCTTGTGCTGTCATTAATATTCATCCTTGTTGACCAAATAACTAATCACAGCAAACATACTCAGCATACTATGCACAGATCACAGATGTTGAGATCAGCTCTTCGTCTCTTACGGTGCCTTTGTGTATTGTAAAGAGAGAAAAAAAGAAGTCACTGTAGTCCTGAAAATGAGCTTGTTACATTTTGATAAGAAATGTGCATAACAATAACACTTAAAACATGTTTTATTGCATTCATTGCCTTTCAAATTTCAGTTTAGCCTCGTTAATTTTGAAATATTGTATTTCACTCCTTATATCTATTGGTATTACTAATTATTTACAGAAAGTATAAGTTAAACAAAGTATTTCTTATCTTAATGTGCATATAAAATGTTCCACGTTTTATATGTTTTCTTTTTCAGAGTTAGATCTCTAGAGAGAGCTGCAGAGCTCTGTAGGCTAAATATGTAGCTGTAGGCAGCAGGTTAGCTTAACTTCAACACAGGAAGAAAGAGGCAGACCGCTAGTCTGGCTCTGTGAAAAGGTATCATGAATTTACTTTCTTATTTCTTCCAGCAGCTTTAAAGTTTGCTAGTTAAACCTAATTAAACTCTTTAGTCCGTACCAAACTAAAAAACAACAACAGAAGCAACAGAAGGAGTTATCGTTCAGGGAGTGAAAAAAATACGAAAAAAAAAAGGGAAAGAAGAGAACAAAAAGCTAGCCAGTGGTGAGTGGGGCAGATAAAAATGATTAAATATAATGCTTAATGATAATTAAAAAAAACTGCTAGTCCTGCCTTGACCTGTGGGAGAGACACTTGTAGCTTCCACTGGCATCCCATTATTTATTTATTTTTATTTACGTTTAACAATAGGTAACTTGGCAAGAAGAGCAGTAGTTAGCAAGAAAGCAAATAAGAATATTTAATTCCTTAAAACAGTTTTAATTACTCTGAAATATCTTAAACATTACAATACTTTTCTACTTGTAATCCAGCCAGCCCCAAAATTCAGTGCCCTTTGACATCCACAAGGGGAAGAGCGAGCTCCCATTGATCACAATCAACAGAGGCCTCATCATCTTGGAAGGTAAAGCACTAACAAGACAGAGAACTCTGAATGCCTGAAGCCCCTTTCAGACCGGACACAATAACAGCACAGCTGCGCTCTAAAGCCTGCTATTTCCAGTGTATTATATCGTACCAAGCAAAGCGCAAGCACTGTGATGAATGCCTGCATGGCCAGTAGAAACGAAATACCCCGCTGTTAGCAAGGCAGGCAAAATGGAAGTTGTCAGTGTGCTTAACAAAGCCGGGCACATGCCACATCATATCTGACAATGCCTTTAGCAGCACTGCAAATAAGAAAGTTGAAGTGGCGCTAACATTAGCGTGCAGCTCTCCTCCAATAGAAGAACATCAAAATCAACACCAACATCAAACTCTTCAACATCATCATAAAACCTTTGCTAGGCTTCACACTCAGATCTTAGACCTAGCGACCCACTGCTGCAGTACCTTCCTCTCAAACATCACTCAGATTTGCCTGGCCTGAGATTCTTTCACCGCAAAGAAATTTGACAGTGAACAAAACAACAAAAGAACAACAAAGATGGTGGAGATGGATTTCTAGTACATCCTATGTTTATTTTTGTATATCTGAGGACATCTAGAGACACTGGTCCATGATGGATGTGCCTGGAGAGCTCTTAGTGATGGCCTGTGCTCCACCATAGAAACAAAAAAGCTGCTCATGTGTAAACTAACACATATCAAATGACAGCAGCAGCAGCAGCAGCCATAACTATCACTTCTGGGCATGACAGATTGGAAAATTGACATGTACTGAGAAATGTTTTAGAGTTCTTTAACGAGTGCAAAGCCTGAACCATCAAATCAATATGAATGTTGGCTTCATTAACTTGCCAGACGTGTCCTCTGGTTTCCCTTTTTGACCATCTTTGCCCTGCATGCTGGCCTGCCACTGACCTAACCTGACCTCAGCAATGTCTTTGCCAGTTGCTGCATCCTGGCCTTTACCCTTTGGACCTCCCATGACACTTTTGAATTCTCTTTCAGAGGGGAAAGGGCATGTTATATATTATGGCTGGAATTGGTTACTAAGCTTTATTTAAAAGAAAACAAGCTTACAATAGCAACAATGAGATGGGGTATATACAAAGTACAAAAACATATCAGTGAGGTAAAATGTGCAGCAGTTTGAGCTCAACTATGTTAAACTATAAAGGGTTTAAATCTGATGGTGGTGCGAAGAAAGATATCACTGTCACTTTTAAATTAGTAGCACATTTACCCTCCATCAATGATAGATACTGTCTTTCTTTAACATACTATGAACCTGCATACATTTGACGATCTGTACCTTCATTAGAACTGCTGTTACATGCATTAAATTCATTTTAGGCAGGTTTACATGTTAATTATCTCCTAGAATTGATGTTGTATTCATTTCTTCTGCAGTGTGTTAGTACTACGCAGAAGTTGCAGGAAGGTAAGTGAGATTGAAACATGGAAGGCAAAAACAGAAGTTTGTAAACTTGTTCCAGGCTGTTCAGAGTCCAGCGTGTAATTAGGTTCAAGTACATCTAGTATTAGTATTTTAGAATTTAACATGTTTCTTTCTATGAATAAAATATATTTGAATGTATAAAGATGTAAAAGTATTAACAGAATTAATTATATTCACTTTCAGCTGACTTTTCACTAAGCTTGACCTTTGATTACCCGACAAACCGTCCCAGTTTCACTGTTACAACTCTAATTTCAGCCAGTAGTGTGTGTAATATGCCACCTTGCCATCCCCACACACATGTAAATAAACTTAGAAGGAAACATGTAAGCTTTGTGGCCTATATGACCCCTGTTTGTTTCTTAGTACTGAATGGAAGAATCAGTGTCAATGTCAAATTCATTTATATAGCACATTTCAACAACCAGAGTGGCCCAAAGTGCTTCGTAGGCAGCCAAAAATAACACACATAAAAACACAAAACAAAAAAAAAACAAAAATAATTACAAGATTTAGCTCAAATTAAAAGCCAGAGAGTAGAAATAAGTCTTGAGCAAAGACTTAAATGTAGAAACTGTCCGGGCAGTTCTAATATGAAATGGTTAAGCATTCCAGAGACTCGGGGCAACAACTGAAAAAGCTCTGTCACCTCTATTTTTATGTCTAGATCTAGGAATATTAAGGATCATCTGATTAGCAGATCTCAGTGCTTTTGACAGAGGTATGAACATGAATAAGATCAGACAAACAAGACATTGCTCATCTGTCCTTGAAATCTTTCAATTTGTGTCCTTGATCAAGTCCCTGAGGCTGTTGTTGTAGACTGTGATAGCTTCCAGGTTTTGCTGGCAAACAATAAATCTGTTTTTGAGTTATCGTGGGTTCTGGAGGTTTGTTCAATATATAACTTAGGCTTTAGAAGAACATATTTTCACAAGATGTGGACAGTGAAAATAAAAAAAAAAAGTCCAAGGTGCATCTTTGAGTATATGTGAAGCTGGCCATGCCACTCATGACAGTGTGCCATTCTCTGACTCATGGTGTTGCCTACAGTGGGGGAGGGAGACTCAGGCAGCAGAGAGGGAGAGAAGACCAAGAATTGAGATACTGAGAGTGGGATGAAGTGTTTTCTCCCCCTGCTGACTGAAAAGCTCTGATATTTTCAGTATATATACATATATATTCATATATATATATATATATATATATATATATATATATATATATATATATATATATATATATATATATATATATATATATATATATATATATATATATATATATATATATATATATATATATATATATACATACATACATAATATGAATGAATGTGGGTCTTTGGAAGCATATATATATATATATATATATATATATATGCTTCCAAAGACCCACATTCATTCATATTTACACTTTTTAACTAAAACGGTCTTCATTAATAAATTCAAGTGTTTTTTGCCAGAGGCTTGATAAATGTTGTTTTCAGTAATGTATGTTTTCTTTAATCTGTCTTTTCATGATATTATATTATTATCATTATAGATCTGGAACATCAGCAAGAACCAAGCAAGAGAGGTCAGGGGGCTGGGAAACTGGGGACCGAAGACCCTCAAGTCTCTTGGCAGTACTGCTCAAGAGAGCAACCCAGAAGCAGATGAACGAGGCAGCTCAGAACAACGGCCCATAGGCAAAGCAGCACAGGTATAAGATTGGAAGCCAGAACAGCCAGACCCTAACACGGTACATGGTACATGGTACCAACCGGACAACTGGGGAGGGCTCCCCCTTGAACGACCGCTAACTGCACCACTAGCTAACTGTGACGATAGTATCATAAATTCAGCGATCAGGCACTAGCTAGAACCCTGTTTAGCCTATTAACCTTTGCACAACTTATTTTTACAAGTTATGTTCTCCAAGTACTCGAAGTCTTAATTTTG
This sequence comes from Pterophyllum scalare, assembly GCA_024447675.2. Lineage (NCBI taxonomy): Eukaryota > Metazoa > Chordata > Actinopteri > Cichliformes > Cichlidae > Pterophyllum > Pterophyllum scalare. Next base: position 47,444 of record JAMQGT020009052.1, on the reverse strand, counting down.
AACAATTAACCTGAAAAGCTTTTGATTGTAGGGATGAAAGTTTAAAACCCTTTATGGCCTATAATATAACAAGTCCGCCAGACCATATCATTACATTTTTACATGCTATAATATAATTTTTTGGAATATTCCAACTTACTATACATAATAGAATCTTCAAAATCCAAATTTTAATAATATGTATGAAAGAAATCCATAGTAACTAAAGAAAGTAGCTAAAAAGTGCACTAACCCACAAGGAAACTGAAAATCATTTTTGTATTTTCAAATTTTTCTAGATACAGAAATGCCATAGCTGTAAATGCTAATGAAAGCTATAAAGCACATGGAGTATGACCAAGTTCCAAATACACCTGCTTTCAGGGTACATATTAGACCCTTCAACTAAGCTTAATTTTGGTATTCCGTTAATCAGTGCTCATCAGTACAGTTACTTCCTGTAGCTGTGCTTTGGCTGTAAAAATGAAGCATTTTACAAAGTTTTGATAAATTGGTAGATTTAGAGCTGCACACTGAAATAGAAATCTTATCAGTTTACAACTGGACTGGCCTAACATGGCAGATCTCAACAAAATCTTTTATTTATTTATTTTACAAGTCTTACAAATCTTCTCTAAATGACTGTAAATCACAATGACCATTCTAGCTCAGGTTTTTATTGAATACAGTGAATAAAAATAACTAATAGAAAGCTAAGATTACGATTGTCCCTTGATTGAACATCTCCAAAACTCAGTTGACAGTTTACAACCAAGTAACGCTAATAATAATTTAACATTGTAATTTTTCCAGTTGCTATCTTGTCTTTAGCCACCTTTTTTTCCCCTCATTTTTCTATTTTCTTTATGACTGTGTGCCAGTTAAAAACATCTTCAAAATTCAAAATACATTCTTCAGATATCTTACTTTGAGGCATTCAATTAAAAAGGCAATTTTGTCAAATGTTAAATGTCTGTTGCTTAAGAAATAATGAAAAATGTCCTGAACTGTAAAAAAAATAAAATAAAAAATAGGCTATACTTTTTTCTTTCATAATACTTTTTAAATCATGTTGGATTGCACTTTTTCAAGTGAGCACAGAGATCTGGATGTCAGTGCCAAACCAGGAATCAACAGGAATAATCCAAGTTAATACTTTCACCCACTGTGAGGACATTTCAGGGGAGAGGCAAAAACAAAACTGAAATCCTTCTTCATCTGATGCAATTCAAAGTTTCTCCAGAGTTTTAGGTCTTGTATTCTTTCAGTATGGCTTACGCACATAAAACACAGCATAAACACCCTTTGAGCCAGCGCAGACCGGTACATGTGCTAACAAATATAGCTCATCAGCAGGTGTGAATACATATTTCTGGTATTAGCAGGAATACTCTCATCTACATCTACACACACACACACACACACACACACACACACACACACACATACACATTGTCTGCTCTCTGCACATGGGTACATCAGTGTGTGTATGTTATGTGTTTGTATTTTCATTCTAACATGAAAAGGCACTTCCACACCCATATATTACCTTCTAAAAATAAAGTCATGACGTCAAACAACAGTTATTTCAGTTGGTCAGCTAACAGTCCCCCCCTCCCCTTTCGAAACACACTCAATAACTTTCAGTCTTAAAAAAAATAAAAAAAATAAAATTCAAGCATCAAAATATTTCTTAGTAAACAAGAAACGCACAAGATTAATATGTAACATTGTTCGTCAGATTAGCAATCCTGCAGTGCATAAGCACTTATGTAAATGTGCCATTTTGAATGCAGCCAAAGTAAGATCTAAATGGACATGCAGAGAGCATTCCCAATAACCATTTCATTTTTGTGTAAACAAGCCTTTTTGTTCTTTCAAAGACGGTGTCATTAGGCTGTTATGCAACATTGTGCGCATTTGTTCATGTACATATGAAATGCAAACATTACGTGCAGTTGACATACAGATTAACAAAGGCTGAAGTGTGGAAACAAGTTTAGGATTGTTGCCTTGATAAATATTCACCTCACATATAACTCTCTGCAGTGAGAATTAGATATGAGTCATAGTCTAGAATGGTAGGAGGGCACATTAACACACTGACTCTTTATTACCACGAAAACAAACGTCTTCAATTGCTGGATGAATAACGGTGGACCGATAATTAGGGACTAATTAAAGAAAATATTTGGGTAGTTTTATTACATACCACGAAATAGTGAATAAAGCTGTAAGTGGAGCTGGAAAAGAGACAATGCAAAGACAGACTGATTAGAACAGTGACACAGATCAGGGAAGGTTTTTATTCACGTCACACGACACAACTCCCCATTTACAAAGTCACATTACATCTGATCACACAGTGCATTTTTCACAACATAAAATCTGGTTTTGATGATGGAGACTGAGTTATGCAGGAGTTAGTGGGATAATTACTTTTCACTTATTAATTAACATTAATCTTTTTTATTTATATTTGCATGTTACAAATTAGGGGGTAGATTAATGTAAAATTGTAATTTAAAAAAATTTAAAAATATATTTTAATATTTTTTTGTAATGTTATATTTTATTTTAGTCTACAGTTCCCTTTTTTGTATTAACTGAGTTTTTATTTTTGTTCAATTTTTAGTTGTATTGATATTATTTTATCATTAAATTCATATGTGTTTGTTTTTTCCCTTTTGGAGTGTTTGTGCTGCTGCCCCATAGAATATGGCTAGCAGATGGCTAGCTAGCTAGACAGAGAGAACAATAAAATGCGTGTGAGAAATATAATGAAGTATTATAAAGAATGAGCATCATGGATTGTGTTATCAGACTCAGAGTTTAATTGGTTTGAAGCTCGAACACAATTTGGAGCATTTTTTTCCGCTCACACTGAGTGAAAAAGGTGAAAAACAAGCAAAACCCCAGAGGCCGACAACACCAGTGCAAACCATTTAATTACAGTGTTAGTCTCGATTCGTCTCAATTTTCACACCAAATTTCACTTACAGGCTTTTAAGTGTCGAGTCTTGTGGATGGTAACTTAGAACTGATCAGGAGAGCAAGAAGGGACAAATTACTGAAGTAAGACAGAGAGCGCAGCGGTGATTTTAACATGCCTCTGCTATCACTCTGCACTCACTACATTTATCATGTTGTAGTTGGCTGCAGGTAAATTAACCCTCCTCAGTGTGTGTGTGTGTGCGCGTGTGTGTGTGTGTTTATCAGCAACTGGCACCAGGACTATTATTTGAGGTTATTTTTGGAGAGTTGATTGATTCATTCTTCTCCTGTGGATATTATAACAAAACTCCCTTTTTTACTGTTTGAAAAGTAGCAGGAAGTTTGGTCAACATTGCTAATGCAACAGTGCTCCTTCAGTGCCTCAAACTTCATGCCTGAACCTCATCTCGTCTCTGCCGTCCTGCTCCCCTCCCCCGAGGATTTTCTCTGGGGTAAACCCACAGAGATTAGGTCATACCTCTCTGTAGCATGAGGATGTGATCCTCAGCCTTTGGACATGATTCCACTTATGGTCTGCTTTTTGTTGAAACTTCTATCCAGGAAGCAGCATCCACCAGGACAGCCCATGAGGCATGGGAATTCACAACTAATCAAAACAAAGTATGAAGAGGGAAACAAATCTAGAGTTAGTTACTAGCTGTTTTCCAGACAACTGAAGATGGGGAAAAAAAACCTTTGCGTCTAGTTGTACAGTGTTGTTTGAATGTTCTTGGCACTTAATCTCTGTATGATTTAAAAAATAATGCTTTTAATTGTTTTAATTTATCTATTAACTCAATACAAAGGGTAGTAAACAGAAAAAAATACTACATAAAATTGATTATATAAAACACATTTGCACACAGTTTTCCACACACTCTGCAAGTTCTTCCAATAATATTAAGACAACTTGCTGCTGTTCTTTGTGGATTCCTGTCTCTTCATGCAAACACAGGCTCAGTCAGTGATGTTCAAAATCAGGGCTCTTTGGGGGCCATACCATCTGCCACAGGACTATTTGTTTTCCTTGTGGATGAAGACCGTTCTTTATGACTTTGGCTGTATGTTCGGGGTAGTTGTCACGCTGCAGAATTAATCTGGAACCACACAGGCCTCCCTGATGGAACTGTGCAATGGATAAAACAAACAAACAAAAAAACAACTCAACATCTAAAATGCCTAAAACTTTTAAAAGTACTGCTTTCAGTTTGCCCCTCAGCAGCGACTACAGAAAAAAATAATATGCCGGTATTAGTTTAGGTGTGATATGATGTGATGAAGTAATGGAATGATGAAGTCACACAGCTATACCCGAGTGACCTTGCTGGCTTTTCATGTAACTTATAAATGGGGGGAATGAAAACATGTGTGCAGAGGCAGCATCAAGTGTGAGTAGGTGAATATCATCTAAACTTCCTTTGGATCTGGTTCAAAGATGGAAAAATACCAGGTTTATTACTCTCTGTCCATTAAGTCCCTCATAGAAATTTTATTCATGTCCTCTTTTAAATGTTGTAATAATAATAATAATAATAATAAAAACAACAATAACAACAAAGTGGTCACATATACAAAGTCACACTATCCCTGTGACAGTTCCCAGGTGTAGACACACTTTACAAAAGTTGCAGAAAGACCTGTGAAATATAATATTTGTGGGAGGGTATGCATTTCAAAAGGAGGAAAGACAAGCCCCTTGCTTAAATATTTATCAACCATCCGTCAAGTAAGACCAGTTTTGATAACTTGAGAACCTCTGCTTCGGCCTACCGCCACTATTACGCAATCCTCTGTGACCCATAATATCCTGTTTGGCTGTGGGCAAAGTCTCAGCGTGCGTCCATATGATTTTATTTTATTTTTATTTTTTACATGCTGTTGTTTTTATTTCTGCTGCCATTTGAACAGCCCCCAAGTGGCATCAAACTCTGTTTTTCTATTAAGATCAACTAAGATGCTTTTATTTGCCACCAAACCAGGCCGGGCACCAAACGCTTACTCAAATACGCCTTCAGGAGGGTTTGGATGAAATGGGTGGATATGAAATGAGATCTGTCAGTCTACTAGTAATAACGCACTGAAATTATTAAAAAGTTAAATGGGAGAAAATTAATCACCTGAACTTATTTTTATTATTATTATTATTTTTAATATAACTCCACAAACACATGAAGAGATAGCGATGGCAGAACAGGCATTCCAAAACAATCACGACACTTACCCTCAACACTTTGCGTTTTGACAATTACGAGATGAGCCTGTAAATGCTTCAGATTCCATCGAGTCCATGTGACAGCTCTTCAGATATTTTGGGGATGAGGAACTGTTTCCCTTTGAAGAACAAAGCGAGAACTCTGCTCCGTATTCATCCTCCCTTTGTTCAGTCTGCTGCATTTTTCCCGCCATGGAAAAATGTAAATATTGAAACTTGTCAAGCTGCCGCAGGAACAGGAGTCAAAACCAATGGCAAATGGTAGTTCACATATTTTGATTGTTAGAAACATATCTCTGTATGACTCTCACATAAATATCTTACATCAGCGGGGTCAAAAAGACACATCACAGAGGAGCATGTTCAGTGGAGTATTTAACTGACTTCAATAAAGCAGTAAGCCAGATTGCTTTCAGTAAGTAAGGACTTTCCAGTAACTTTTTTTTTTTTACAAGCCTCTCTAAATGTCAGACTACACCCACACCCACCCAAGACTGTGTACTCATCCTACGACTGCTGGTCATATTTCTTTTGTGGTATTTTTCTGCTCTTTCTTTCTTTTTTAGGTGATGTTTTTAAGCAGCAGGCTGAAAAATGAAGCCAAGGCAGAAGTCTCAAAAACTGCAGTTCCCTGGAGACACCGCTTGAGACTGACTGCAAAAGTGAGTCACTCACCACTGGCCACCATGTTAAAATGCCCACCTTAGGAGGATAAATAAATACATTTACAGCCTGGTGGGGAAAAAAAAAAACCAAACCTGAACTGCAACTGCACGGTTCATAGATTGTAATATAACTCACCCATTTTAATTGCATTTGTGCTTTAAGTTATGCATGATGAGTGATAGGTGGGTGCTGACACAGTTATATCTACAAGCTGCCTGCTAGACGTCACTTCACTTAAAATGAGTCACTGAATTGGACTTTTGACTATGTTTGTGGTGTTGGTTCCTTTTGGAGCATTTTTAATTGACGGAATAATAACCTGACAAAAATATGCATTGCTGTGGATTTAATGCACTTATAAACAAACTGTCTGAGAAATTTGCACACTAGTTTTGGTGAATGAAATTCTATTATGCTATGAAGCATCTCTGCACAAATCAGTGTGGTCTCACCCATACTGTTGGATGCACCTTGCTGACCACATAAATCAACACTAGCTGATTAACTGATTAAAAAAGGGACATAGCCAAAATGCTAATATTCAGGCTTCAGGATGGTAGTCCACAAACTACTGAGTGAAATCATGGTGGGTATAGATTCTTCTACTCATGTTTAGATAACCCAAATTGTCTAGGGACCAAATCAAGCTGACAGGAAACATGCATAAACCAAACCAAGCAAAAAGGTGAAATTGATGGAAGTGTCATGCTAATCCCCATTGTTTCCATTCAAAACATTGCAAATGAAACTTACTCACTTATAATTTCTTGCAAAAATGTTCTTCATATTATCTAAGACACACTGCATCACAAATCAGAAAATGCCATTCACACTGTAAGTGAAGATTGTAAGTGAAAAACCTACTAAAACACTGTAAAGACACTGAGGTCATGAAGAAAAAACAACTAACATTTCCAAATAACAAAGGTGGGGGTTCATAAAATGCTAAATGACATGAGCTACAGCAGTGCAGCAGAAGCAAAGAAATAGTGGGTGGTGTACTGACGCCTTTAACAGACCACCTCATTTGCAAAGATGGCCTTGGGTGCAACTTACATCAGAGTAATGACGTATGCACTGACTGGTCTTATATGTTTCATTAATTGCTAAGATAATGTCAGAAACTGATAAGCAGAAGGTTGTTCTGGCTCAGATCTTTTTAAAAACACTATTTGCAGCACACGAAGCTGTGAAAATGAACAGGCTGAAGGGCAGCTTGTGAAACGCATGAGCGTGCTTTGCTTTGACCTGGATTTGGATAAAGCTTATAAACGTGAGACATAAGCAATTTAGCAAACTGACGTTACAAAATAATAATCCCTTTATCAAATTAGACAAAAGTAAATACTACAGGCTGTTTTAGCAGGTTGTGCGTGTATTCTAGTGCATGTGTTTGATGACATGCACGGTTTGTATGTGTGTATGCAATTAGAGCAGTTGCAGCAAGATGGTGAATGAAACAAGATGCTCGAAGCTACAGCAGGAGAGGAAGTAATAACTCTTAATGTTGGTCAGCTGGGAAATGCATGAGGCCTCATTATCTCCCTAAACGCCCGAGGCTTTCCGATGTTCTCACCTACCGCTGACCTATGACTAACCAGGCCCTCTATCCTCATAGTAAACCTTTATCACATTACCTTGATCGTCATGTTGAAAGGTTGGAGGGCAAACCCCCGGCCACTCATTGTTTATCATCTCACCCTCTTCTTATAAGTGATGTGCACAGGACTTGGAGCTCGTTCATTGGCAAAATACTGTGCATATTATGGATTCTCCTAGCATGATGTGTGAAAAGAACCACTTCAGTTTTATTTATATTCACTGTGGCTGTGGTGTCGGCTGAAGTCACTGCATGACAGCGCACAGACATATTTAAAGACTGACGCCACGCCACTGAGAATGAATGTCAGAGAACTTTTGTCAGAGAACTGGTATGTCTGCACAATGCTGCTTCTTGACCTTGTTAAAGGGAAAGTACATGTATGTACTGCGTATTCCTATTTACCAGTGAATGCCTTCACCTACTAAGGGAGGACCCTGACCAACAAATAAGGGAGAAAAAAAATAAAGTAAATTTTATGCTTACAACTTTTTATAGTGATGATTTTTTTTTGTTTTGGTCTAAAACTTACTAATGCATATAGTAACTTTAGCTTTTGCCAGACTTGTCAAACTACTATTTTGACTGTTTTCTTTTAAAACTTATTTGTAATAACCTGAGTTAAAGAGGTGTGGCCTGGCTTGTCTGATGGAACTACACGAACAATACAATAGTACTGTTAGCAAATAATGCTGTTTCTAATCTCTTTATGGTTAATAAGTACATTTAGGAAACATTGCCTCCAAGTTAACATAACTAATACATGCCCATGCTACAGTGTTGCTTGGCCTTTTTGTGCTATTGGAAAACTGATATACTTAATTGCTGTGAGAAAAGATGTTGTTTATATACTAGACTGTTGCTAGGTGGTTGCTAGGCATGTATAATTCACCTTTTGTGGATGTAAATGAGATATTATTGTTTTGAAATTAAAAGGATTTGATGCATAATGTGTTGTATGTGCATACAATGATGGGTTAATGGTGTTGTGGGGTGTTTGCTAAGCAACGTGATGAGATCATAATCTCCTATATAGATAAGAACCTTCAGGGACCTAAGATGTACCTGTGTGCAATGTTTGGTTGCTGATGGTCTAGAAGGAGTTTTTGGACAAAGAAACACAAAGACAGAGATTGTGTGTATTATTATAGTTGTTTAGGTGTTGACAACAAGGATACTTATTCACAGAGACAATCTATAAAAAACAAACAAACAAAAAAACCCACGATAAAACAAATCAAGGTTTGGTTAAACTGATCGGCTAGACAAAAGGATAACGACCCTTGCAACTGGACTGACTACCAGCATGAAGGTCACATTTGGAAAGCTGTGTAAGAACCAACATTGCCTAAGAATCCATCAGGCCAAAATGAAATGTTTGGAGAGAGACAATGAGGTACAATGCAAAGGCCCTGTACCTGGTGAGACACAGGAGGAGCCTGGCCAAGTGGCGACTTGGCAAGAATCATTCAAGCCACAGCCAAAGGAAATGCTGACAGATGAAACAATGACTACTGTCACTATCAGCTATACCTTGAAAAATCTGGCCAAATAAAGAAGGGTAACTTCAAGACCACCTCTTATATCATGATGGCAAGCCACCCCTACGAGAACTGAACTTCCTTTGAAGCGTTCTGTTCCTGCTGGATCAACTCACATTCCAGAGATAAGGAAACTAATTCACACTTCTGAACTGTGGTAGGACTACACCATAATCTCTGTAACTGCAAGGTGCAGTGGGGTTAACTCTTAAGAACTGAGTACAGTACTGGATTGTGAATTCAAGTGGTTTACTCTGTAAATTTTTGGACAATTGATTTTGTGCTTCCAACATTGTAATTCCATTCATTCTGTTAGTGTAGTGATTACTGTTAGTGTACTATTACTGAGCATTCATAATCTGTCACTCTGCAGGTGTGAGTGAGAGGGTTGGGTGAATTAAATCAGGCCTAATTAAATTGAGATATTAAAACTGAGTCCACTCATATTGAGTTTGAACAGCACCTAAAAGAAATCTAGGTTAACCCTCAAGGAACTAATACAGGTTAAAATGTAGATAACTCAGATCAGGATTAAAACCAAACCTGAACTGGACAGGGAGAGAGATTAATTTTTGTTGTTGGTTTTATTTATTTTTCTTCTTTTGTTTATTTTATTCAGGGATTTGGATCCATAAATTAATCTGCACTGAAAATTGTATGCATATTTCTGTGTCGTCTATTTCCCATAAACAATCCAGCAGTTCAAACTTCACATTGGTCTGTGGTCTTCCAGTTATAAACTGCTCTTGCGAACCTAGACTGTGGTCTTAGCTATCTGTAAATCTCTACAGTGCTACACTGACATTGCCTGGGGAAAGGAATACTGTAACAGGCTGTGCCATCTCTGTGATTCTTTTCACCCTTGCCATGAACAGGGCAATCAAGTTAGCTGAGGTGGAGTGTAGAGGGCCCCTGACTAACTCTGGTGTTCGTCAGCCCCGCATGGGAGTCTACATGGATGACCTTACTGCCACTACAACATGAATTCCAGGGAGTAGGTGGATTCTACAAGGGCTGGAGAGAGCTAGGATGAGTTTTAAGCCCTTCAGGTCAAGGTCCATGGTGTTGAAGAAGGGGAAGGTGACTGACAAATTCAGTTTTTCAATCTCAGGAATGGTCATCCGATCCATCACGGAACAGCCAGTCAAGAGTTTGGGTAAGATCTTTGACTCAAGCATGAAAGACTCTCTATCCAGAAGTTAGACAGAGGACTTGGAACCTGGCTTTCCAAGGCAGACATGTTGGGCCTGCCTGGTAGATTTAAAGCTTGGCTCTACCAGCATTCCATCCTATCCTGAGTCCTGTGGCCCCTACTATGTATCCCAATAACAACTGTTGAGTCCCTGGAAAGGAAGATCAGTAGCTTTCGTTGGAAATGCCTGGGCCTTCCATGTAGCCACACCAATGCTTCTTTGTACGGGTTGAGTAACACCTTCCACCCTTCAGTGGCCTTGCTGAAGAATTCATTATGGCATGCACAAGAGAAACCCTTCAGCACAGGGGCTCCAGGGACTGTAAAGTCTCATCATCTGGACAGCCAAGAAAGGAAGAGTGAGCAGAGCAGTGGGGCTCTGGCAGCAAGGAACATTAACAAGATGGGAGGGTATGCTCCAGCGGAGGATCACCTGGGCAATCATCATGCAAACTTTAAGTGGATCTGGTTCCTGGTGCAGGTAGTCTATGATGTTTCGCCTAGCCTGGTAAACTTTTGTCCGGGGAAAGCATGAGACACCTTCCTGCCCCCTTTGCTTTTGAAGAGGCTCCACATAAGAGATCTTCTCAGCAGCTCCCCAGACTCCTGCGGATGGCCATTTTCAGTGGCGCTATGACCAGGTGCTGAAGGCAGTGGCTGAGAGTTTAACCTCATACCAGAAAACACTATTGTGCTCCAAAGAAGACAATATCATTTGTCCAAGCTGGAGAGAAGCCCCCTGCACACTCACAAATAACAACAGGCTGTCCCCACACAGTCTTTCAGTGGCAATTGAAGTTCCCAGAGCACACTGCCAAAACATCCCTTAGAACAGATACGATCACAACCTCTGCAGCCTCAAAACAGCTGATTATGCTGGAACTCACAGTGCCCTGGGAAGAGCATATTAAGGAAGCCAATGCAAGGAAATGCACTAGGTACCAGGAACTGGTGGTGAAGTGCAGGAACAGAGATTGGAGGAAGGAAGGAAGTTGTTTTTTTTTTTTTACATTGATTATTTCTTTATTAGAGATGCTATCACCCTGAAGTCAATCAAAAGCATTTTGAATAATAAAATAAAAAAATTATAGTGGAAAAAAAAAAGAAGAAATAACTCCACTTCATCATTGTCCATCCATGCAATTCAGGATGATGCAAACAGGCTCTGGAGAGCTCTTTGGACTCCTTTTAAAAAGCCAATTCAAATTAAGGAGTACAAAACAATACCAATGTAAAAGTACAAGGATTATAGAGACTCAAGAAAACCATTTAGACCATCACATAGAGACACTTTGGGTCTTATTTTGGGTTTTAAAATTTCAAACAAATTCAAATGTTGCCAAAGAAGTTATTTGACTGAATTTAACACACGGTTAATGAAAACAAGATCTTTTTCTGTCTTTTTTAAATTGTGTAGGGATGGAGGGGCTGCTCAGAATAATGTATTATGGCTTATACTAACTTTTTTGTGAGCATATTGTCTTTCTATGCAGAATAACCTGACTGGAAGCTCTGCTGTTTTTTTTTTAACTGGAATTTACCAAGTGTATTAATGAACACTGAAAATAAAGTGTCAATAAAGTGCAATCTGGACTTCTGCATTAATGAGTTAGTTACTCACAATTTAAAAGACAACACTGAAAATATTACAGTGAGTAAAGTTCTATTAGTGAGTTAATCACACTGTTGGACCTCATGTGGAGTTCTAACTGTGCTGACTTATTGCAAATGAGTAGACTCTCTGTCTGTTTGTGGGTCACCTTAGCTGCACAGGAGAAAAGTGTGTCTGTCTTTTAGAGCCAGAGGTTTTCATCTCAGCCAGAGGCCGCAGTCTCCACATTCCTTATTTCCCAGCCTCACTTCCGCTGATGACTCATCCCCGCTGCCTTATTACAGAGAGCAGCACTCACTCTCCATCGTCGGACTACGAGATTACTTTACTGCACACACCTTATAATGAAATGGGTATGCCACTGCAAGAGGTAAAAACAAATGGATAGTAAACTGCTTCTGTTTATGCGACCAAAAGATTCTTATGTCAGGAAGAGACAACCTTCAGGTATAATTTCCCTGCAGCAAAGATATGCTGAACATGTCACTCAGATGACGTGAAGAATAATGTATCTAAATCCTGCTAAAGCAGGTTGTTGGATCAGTGTTCCAGAAAACCCTGGAAAGAGGTGGGAGCTGCTATTTTGGGACTGTTGATTATGTTACTCAGATCATAACTGAGACAAAAAGATGTGAGGAGCCAGAGGTGTTCCCAGAATCAAAGTGTCTCACACTTGAGACACACCTTCTGTTTACGTCGCACTGGCGTCACAAGTCTCAATACATCTTTTTGAAATATGTTTACTCATTGTGCTTCTGACGTGATTCCATGTTATTTTCAGATTCTTGTTTATGAGACAGAAACTGGCATTTTGTGACCTGGGGAACCAGATATTTTTAAATATTGGTAGAGACCAAACTGGAGTTAAAAGCAGAAGGAATTGATCAAATGGGCACAAAATGCATTCACATATTTTGACATTCAAGAGAAAAGATCATTGGACAGGTGCAAAGAAACAGGCCAGGCAACTTTAGAGTGACAAGGTCTTCAGAGGCAGGGGGTTGAAATGGATGGATACATGACTAAAACATCAAACATCACAACTTTAGATTGAGAGTTTTTTTTATCACTTACAGGCAATAAACACAATGCTAGAGACATATAAAGATACTATCATTTAATCGCACCACTTTTCAGGTTAATATGGGCAATAAGCACCTACGGAGCAAAAATCATCTCCAATTTTGGGCCACCTGATGAGCAAATCCTAAATGCTCCACTCTCCCCACCAGAACACTAATGGGTTAGCAAGTTATGCTGAGCTGAAAGTCAGAGTTTGAAGTGTCTTTTTACCTGGTTAGATCACCATGATAAGTTATGCTGAACAGTGGTCGGGAGCAGGCTGTTCATAGTTTCATAGCTGCTAAGTCTCTTTCATACTGCTGGAATTGCAGCCAAGAGCACAGAGCAGAAAAAGGGATCCATTGCATTTATAGGCTACTGATCGCTGACAATCAATAAAATCAATTTCACTTTGATTTGGTGACACACTAATGTGAATTCTACATCTGCTTTCTTAGGCTGGGACCGAATCAGAACACACTAAATGACCTATAATGTTCAAATGCATCAAGTTTAAAGTTTCAGGGCTTGAACGTGCAGCTGTCACGTTAGAATTAAAAACGGCAGCACCGAAAGCGCACTGACCAAAAAAAATAAACATGTTAACTCAAATTGATGTATCTGTTTTACTGATGATCATAAGTAATAGCAGTAAAAGAAATACTTGAATTCCCAAGATTTTCTGCAGCACTGCTCACTTGATCCATCTGCAGCACCAGCATCTCATTTTACTGTTATGTTTTTGATGCACTTTATGGATCTCTAGCACCTTTTCATCTGACAGTGCCTCTGATTGGAGTACGTGGTGCTCAGCTTATCAATTTTATTCCGAAGTTGAAGCAGAAATCCTGGTTAACAAACAAGAGCTGATAACCACCAACCTGACACCTCTTATTGCTGACTCGGGCTTTAGGTTTTGTCAAGCAAGCTAACTCAAAGAAAGCCTGGCTATGTTGAATTTCACTTGTAGCATTCCCCTCAGCTAGTTTCTACTTGTCATTTGGTGTTGCATAGTGCTTTTCCTTTTGTGTTTTTTAATACTGACAAATCTCGGTTAAACAATAATTATCTGTAGGTCGTTTGATACACAAAAAGTGTCCTTTAAGCCTCTTTAATGATACTGTTGTGAAACAGTTTCCTAACAACTTCTAAGCATTCTAAAAAAAAAAGCTTTCACAAATTAGGCTGCACTGCCACTAGGGGGAGTCACATCAGTAAATGTATTTTGTCATCTAATTTGAAAAAAAAAAACACTGGTGGGATCATAATGTCATCGAGTGTATAGCAGATGTATATTCCTTCAATGCGAGTCAGCTATGTTTGCCATATTTATAAAGTGATAACATTTTTAGGTTTGTGTGTGTCTCTCAGCTTGTTTTGGAGTTCTTCTGCCCTCTAATGGAAAAGAAATATATTATTGCAACTTAAACTTTTAGAGCTCATGATCACTGTGTTAATAACACAGCTGAAACTCATATCCTTACTCTTACGTTTGCTATACATCTGTTCTGTGTGTTACATACTAGCTGGACATTTTTTACATATTTGAGAATTTAAGTTCTCAAATATGCTTTAAGCATACCACTCCCTGCTGCCTGTGCAGGCTTTATTACCTTGTTTACTGTATTCTCTTTATTTATCACTGGCACATGCATAGGGCCTGGTATGTTCAATAACGCTCATTTTTCTCTTCCTTTATGATTTAATCAGTGAGTGTTGGCAGGAGCCTAATAGCAAGGCCAGTGATGAGTCAGCCAGGCTGCAGTTTTGGGAGCTGGAGGTGAGAATAACACGGAGGGGAGGAGGAAGGCAGGGACAGAAAGAAAACATAACCAGAAAGGAAGACAAGGAATGAGAGATAGCATTGTGAATAAAACTGAATTTGGAAACAGCGTTTTCTCTCTCTCTCTCTCTGGTAGTTATGCAGCTGGAATGTAAAAGGGCTGTTACCTCCCTGAACACCTCATTAATAGTCCTCCTTGAAATGTTTAACATCATGATGACCAGTAACCTTTGAAATGTGCGGATATGTTCCTTACATAGATCACTTTGCAGTCCAAGGATGCCTTTCCTTAATCAGTAGTCTGGGTTGGACCTGCTCTTATGTTCAGTGCTGGCTGTACTCGGCGAGGATAACATAAACGTAAATGTTGCTGAAATGTTTTGTTCAGGATGCAAAACAAAGTTAGACGCACTTAAATACCTCCTTTCAACCTGACTAAGGAGACCAATGAAACATTCCTTCCATATCCCACCTAACATCATTTGGACCGGAGCGCTTTCCATGTCTTTGTTTACTCCGAGGCCCGAGGTCTTTATTTCCAAACAGTACAATAAATGTACTGTTAATTATGGGACCCACTTAATAGCTGGCTGTATTTTCACTGCCAGAAGCATCTAGTGACATTGTTTGGGTATGACACAACACAGTTTAGACAGTGTGGTATTTTCATTCATAACACTCAAGCTATTCTTGTTCCTGTTATTTAACTAAAGAAACCAAATATATTAGAAGACATCCTTCAGCTGGTATGGCTTACAAAAGCTTCTTTTTATAGTTCCCTCTCATCCAAAGGTTTTCCAGGAAATAAAAAAGAAAAATGTCCATGAGGTGGTGCTTTAAAATAATTATGTGTATTTATGGGAACTTTGTATTAATCTCTTAATAATAATAATAATAATAATAATATTAATAATAATAATAATAATAATAATAATAATAATAATAATAATAATAATAATAATAATAATAATAATAATAATAATAATAATAATAATAATAATAAAGTGTCCAGTTCAATGGAATACATCTTGACAGATAGCAGATGGAAAAACACAGATGTAAATAAATTAAAAAAGACCAGTGGCTGATTTCCATTTAGCTGCCTCAGTTTAAGGATCTTCTTATTGTTCAGTCAGCATCATTAATGCCATCAGTAAGAACTTCTGTTTTCCTACTATGCAAAGCTTTCCAAATATTTATTTACTGATCAACTCATTAATTAAATGGAAACTGTCAGTTTTCCATTAGTAATTTTGATTTGTCACAGCAGGACAGGCAAAGGTGATTTGGTTTTAGAGTACTTGTATTCTGCATGCTGGCACATGGCTTTTTAGGGCTAAGATGGATCAAGGCCCCTGACCAAATTTAAATCACCTGCTTCTCCTGCAAGTTTCATTGGCCTTCCATAGTGATATTTCACGGCCTGGTTTGAATCTTAAGCTCTGGGAACTCAGGGACTTTTTGGAAATACCCTTCTTTTTTCTTGTCATGTGGGAAGATCTCATATGGCTAAGGTCCCAGTCATACAGGCCGAGAGACCCTGGTGACCTCTGTGAGGAAAAAAAATGTGTATTCTCTGACCAGTTGGTGGGTGGTTGATGGCAGTCACCAGGAGCAATTGGTTGCAAAGAGGGATATGGTACTGCAGCGAAAACCACTTTGCAACTTTTACTTTGAAGTGCTTCGCACTTTTTCAAGTTTCACTACTGCTCAGTGAGTACTTAGCAAGTGTTTGCAAACAAGTCAGTATATTCCATGCAAATTACACGTAACCTCTGCAATCTACTAGCAACCAAAGAACTCACAAGGAAGTTTTTGATGCAGCATCTTCTTTGTGACTGATTACACCCAGTGACAGGGAGCTACCTCCAGTAACTTGCCAACTGGTCGGGGAATACACATTTTTCCCTAGCGATTGGAGATCGCCAGGGGGTTATTGACTGGTCCCTAGGCCTGTGTGACTGAGTCCTTAGTCTAACAGAGCACTAAGACTGGAAACAGGGAAACACACAGAAAAAAAACTGTATATTGCATCTAAATATTCAGGATGGTCTCACTCCCAACTCCTCACATTCTCACACTGGGAAAGGACTGTAAAGGAAGAGGATGTAACCTCCATCTCTTAATTTTGAAATGGCATTATTTTTAATGGCCATCGAGAGGGCAATTACTCTGGTTTCATAAAGAAGCCCGACCACATAGATCAGACTGTGAACCTACTTCTCCTTTAATGTTTTACTTTAGTGAACATTTTCCTAGTTTGTTTATGGTTTTAGTTGCCAGTTTCAGGCCTTGCTCAATCAGCATGATTTGCATATTGTAAGCTATGGTCCCATTTACAATAAAATATGCAATTAAGCAGGATATGCTTTAGAGCAGGGCTACCTTGTGATTGCTACTTGACAGTGAAATGGCCTCAGTTTCTCAGTCAGATTCACTGCTCACTCGTCATAACCAGTTTTAAAAAACTCAGTGTCCAGCAAAATCATTCAAACTAGTAGCCCACAAACCTAGAAATGATGCTGCATTGGCTTCATAGATCCTGTGGTCAAGGTGCTTTATCGTCACATTACGTTGCACACATTACCCCTCCAAATCATCAGTTTTCAACCTGCATGCAGGGTAGTCCAATAGACCTAAGTGGAGGCCGAAAGCCGGTGGTGCTAAACAGGATCCTGCATTCTGGATGCATTTTAATTTAGTTAAGTTCAATTCAGTTTTATTTATATAGTTATATAGCACCAAATTTCAACAGTCACCACAAGGTGCCAGGCAAAGACGCCCAACAATCAATGATGAACACCATATGAGCAAGCACTTGGTGACAGTGGGAAGAAAAACTCCCTTTTAACAATTAGAAACTTCCAGCAGAACCAGGCTCAGGGAGAAGCAGTCATCTGCTGTGACCTGTTGGAGGTGAGGGGAAGGAGACAGGACAAAAGATAGAGTGGTGTATAAACAGTAGAAAAACAGGTGAATGAAAAAGAAACACTCATTGTGTATCATGGGAACTGCCCAGCAATCTACGTCTATTGCAGTGTAACAAAGGGAGGGTTCAGGATCACTTGATCCAGCCCTAACTTTAAATTTAATATAAAAAAAGAAGAAGAAGGTTTTAAGCCTAATCTTCAAAATAGAGAGGGCGTCTGTCTCAAGAATCCAAACTGGGAGTTGGTTCCACAGAAGGGGGGCCTGAAAGTTGAAGGCTCTGCCTCCCGTTCTACTTTTAAGTATCCTAGGAACCACAAGTAAGCCAGCAGTCTGAGAGCACTGAAGTGCTCTATTGGGGAGATATGATACTATGAGATAAGATGGGGCCTGATTACATATGTGAGAATAAAGATTTTAAATTCAAATATGGATTGAACAGGGAGCTAATGAAGAGAAGCCAATATGGGAGAAATATGCTCTCGCTTTTCAGGGAGCTTTCAGGACAGCCTCATAATAATGAATTACTACAGTCCAGTCTAGCAGTAATAAATGCATGAATTAGCTTTTCAGCATCACTCTGAGACAGGATATTTCTAATTCTAGAGATAAAACTCTAGCCTGTGCCATTGCCACGCTGCCTGCATCCCAACGCAGACACTTGCTGCTTTTTGCATGTTCTCATCTAGCCACATGCTACTTTTCATTTTTATATATATATATATATATATATATATATATATATATATATATATATATATATATATATATATATATATATATATATATATATATATTCAGATGAAGCATCGGTATGTGAAGAGTTAGGAGTATGAATGTGTTGGATTAATCTACTAAGGGAAATGTGAAAATGAAAAGCTAGGGTTTCACTGTAACATGTGGCAACAAGTTCTTGGCTGATTGTCGTGACTTCCTGTGGTGTGTTTGCTTGGCAGTGTAAAAGTGATGGGAAGAGTCCATGCTTGTGAACAGATTAGACAAATTATTTAACATGTTAATTAGCGAGCTTTAGTGGTGCTGCTAGTTCATGTTTGGACAGAGCCAGGCTAGCTGCTTCCCCCATCAACAGTTTTCATGCTAAGCTAAGCTTATCAGCTCCTGCCTTTGGTTTCACATTTAGTGTACAGACACAGTGCTGATCATCTCATCTGCAAAGGGAAGAAACATACAGTGTTTCCCGAAAATGCTGAGCAATCATTTTGCTGAAGCAAATCGCCTGTTTTCCAGCTTGATAATATTATACAGAATTCAAGCTTACTAAGCATCTGACAGGCACAATTACAGTGCTAAGGTTTTTTAAAATGGGTTGAAAGAAGTGATGCATCATTTTGATGTAAATCTCTCTTGTTCTATTGTTCCCATTGACAGCAAGAGCCTCCTCCTCACTCAGTCCACACATTTCAGGGTAAAACAAACAAACAAACAAAACAAAACAAAACAAAACAAAACAAAACAAACAAACTATATATACATATATATATATATATATATATATATATATATAAGTTTCTTGCACTTATTAGTAGCGAGAACACATAGGTGATGTTTACTCCCTTAAAAGTGGACAGAATGGATTATTCTATATTTCTATCCACGCAGCTGGTGTTCACAGGTGTCTGCATGAAGCAGATGTTTATAAATTGATATGCATCATCTAAAATCTGGCTGTTGTGAAGCTTCAAATCAAATATGATACATAGGTAGATTTTTTATTGATAAAATGTCTGTTACATACATGAGGGCAAAACAAAAAAAAATATAATGAAAATTTATGTAGTCTAATTAATTATGCTTCCAATATCAGTTATCATGTATGAAAAGTCATGGACATGGACTGCCTGTGAGCTGAATTTAAAAGAAAGAGAGGATGACGCATGAGTCTAGGTGTTGAATGATGGACAGGAGAAATGAGGGTGAGAGACAGGGTTCAGTGTGTGTGAGAGAGGCGGCTGAAAAATAATTGAGCTTTAGGAGATGGAGTGACGCTGATTCTTCTGTAACTTCGATATCTAGATCTGGCTGTTATTTAAACATATAGATGTTGCTCCAAGAGCATCAACCCTTATAACTCATTTAGTGTCATGTTTCAGCTTTCAAGACTTTTGTGAAGCAAGAACATAATCTGTGTAGATTTCATTGTTTCAGATATATAGAGTCCTTAAATCTATAAACCCGTCTCACCTCTTTTTTCCCCAAGAGGATGCTAAAAAAAAATTAAATTATGAGACACCCTCGCAAAATTACTTGATAAAATTGATTTCTTTTTCCGCAGGGCCGACACTTGTGCACACAAAGTTGTGTCCTTCAGAACGCGTACAGGTAAGGTTGAACAGGTGTGGGGCCAGATCTCCTTCGATTCAGCCCACTCATGAAAAAGCAATTTCTCTTTTTGTGTTCATGGACACGAATTGTCGTAGGTTTTTTTTTTTCATGTCAGTGGGCATGAATGTGTAAGTAATGTATTTCAATCAAGGAAGTATATTGTGTGTCAGAAATTTTGTCTGGTGAAAGTGGGGAGGTGTCACCATGGCAACCAAGAAAATAAGGCTTTAAAAGGCACAACAGCCTTGTATTAACCCAACCTGTGATCTTTATATAAACCTAATTCAGTAGTTTTTAATGCCTCAACCAAGTCCTTTTGCCAAGTTGTTTTTCATGCCTAAACTTAATCAAGTGACTTTTTTTTAAACAATGAATGTATTTAAAAATTATACACATGATATGTGAAAATAATTTAACCTGGATCTTTGGCAAGAGTGGCAAAATGATTCACTCCACCACCAACTCCTACAACCAGAATTTTTTTCCCCCTTTAAAAGTGGAAAATATTAATTTTGTTTTTATGGATGCCAAGAAGCACAGATGAGAGCCTGCCAGTTGAAAAGTTGTGTTCAGGGACACAAAAAACAATAGGGATATTCATGTTTAGGGAAATTTTAAAAAAATGTAAAATTTGTGCCTAGAAACACAAATAAATTAAAATTAAAGACTGACTATTTCCCAATGTGTAATAAAATACTGGGTTTCCAGACCATGATGTAAAATATTTTAACATTCACGTCCAATATGTTATGCTGAAATAAGCCAATAAGCTTAGACAAGCTTCATGATGCTGTGCATAAACCTCCAGAGCATTTCAAACATAATTATCTGACAAATATTATTGCATTGCTGTATGATTGCTGATGGTCCAAAAAAGCTTGTGCTTCAGTTTGGTAGGTGAAATTCTAGCATTTGAAAAGCCTGTGTGTCTCACGTATAGTTTATGGATGCAGTTTGCCAACATGAAGTGGTTACACAGTGACTACAGCCATCTTTGATGTACAGTCTGTGGCTGTGCAGAGGTCTCCATGTCAGGGTATCCTTCTTTATTTCCAAACAATAAGCACCAGCACAGAAAGTAGGTTAAAACAAAGAAAATCTTGGAGACTTTGCTCTTTTGTGGCATTTTGATGTCAATACCACCTTTAGAACAATCTTTTCTTTTAAATATTTTGCTCAACTGTTACAAATTCTCATAACAGCCTGCGACAGGCTGGCGACCTGTACAGGGTGTACCCTGCCTCTTGCCCTGTGACAGCTGGGATAGGCTCCAGCCTCGATTTGAAAAGACGTGCAATCAGCCAGAGTCACTAAAATACCTGTGTAGTTGGGCGGGGTCATTATTAGAGTTGGCCTCTTCAAATGAAACCGTATCTCTGCATATATCTGCTGCTGCTGGCCTTATGCTGATAAAACCACATGTTCTGCCCCATAACCGAAGGTAATGGGCTGCTCATACAGTGGTGGGAATTAAAATTATTAAATATTTCATATGGGTTCACTTGGCAGAGTTTGCTTTTTAAACATCCTCTGCACTTCTCATCATTAGAGGGCAAAGAGAGTTCTGGGTCCAGAGCAGACATGCAGCGAGGAAGTCTGTGCTTTACAAGAGCAGCGCGTTCACTAAGACACTCGTGATAACGCGACAGAGGTGAACGGCTTACTTTACTTATGTCATTCTATCATCTGTAAATTGTGCAAATAATCATTTCCATCTACATCTTTTACCATCATTTTTCTTTCCCATCTGAAATGCCTCAGGTTCTTCATGGTTCTTCATGACCTAAAGCAGATCCCTCTATCCAAATTCAGATACTTTGGCTTGCACACTTTTAATATGCTATATTAAGCAGGTACTGTAATTCTAAACCTCATCATTTTATGCTGTCTGTGCACAATTATTCATGCAAAAATGCAGAATGAGACTTCCACTTGTTGCTTTATGGATCTGAAGAAAGGTCTTGACATTGCAAATCACGACATTCAATCTACAGAAATCTGGTATTGATTGGATACTTTATAAAACTCCAAAAGCCATCAAGCAAATTAATGAGTAAAGACTGGTTGTGCTTTCTCCTGCACTGTTTGGATTTCATGTAAATAATTGAACAGTTTACCAGCTGGTAAATGGGTCAGATCATGCAGTTTAGAAAATAAATGGCTTTTCAGTGGGTCATTTCAAATATTTAGGCTTTACACTGGTAGTTTCTGAAACAGTGTTTTTTTTTAGGGTGTTGTACTATAAAAGGTTAGTTCTGTAATGATCCTTGTTAAATCCTGTGTATTTTTGGAATATGCTACAGGAAGATTATAAACTGAAAACTGGCTGAACCAACTGTCAGTGTGCAGTGATATAGGAAACATGCAAAGTTAGGAAATAGGGATGACTTGCTAACATTGTGGAATAGGTGTACCGCGTGACAATAAAGTTACTCACTAAACAAAACTTTTATTGGGATTGCTTCAATAACTATAGAAGTAAAAGGGACCAATTAGCTGTATTTGTAGTGTTTATTAAGAAAAGCAATACTAAGTGAACTGAGAACATATTGTGTTTATTACGCACATTTACCACCCTGAGCAATATGTCACCCTGAACCTGGGCAGAGCTCAGTGGTCTGTTTGTGCTCAGTTAAGACCTGGCATCCTGCCTTTGGCTGTGGAAACTGGACGCTTCCATTAAGTCCCAGAGGAGGGCAGACGGTGTCATCTGTGTGATTTGGAAGAGGTTGAGAATGAAATGCATTTTATTTTCTCACGTCCATTCATTTTATCATGATCTTTGAGTGAAACTTTTATTCTTAAAATGTCTGCTGACCGTCCCATTAAGGGCTTTGACAGAGATGGCTTTGTTTTATGTATTTATCTTTTAAATGAGTTCTGTATGTATAATGTGTTCAGTTTATATCTTAAATAATGCCTGCGACATGTGGATCCAGTACCACACATCACCCTACTTTCCTACTTAGCTTAGATTTAAGATTATTAAGGATATTCATTCTTAAAAACATTCATGTTTTATTTGTTTTCCTTGAGTCATTTTAATGGTTTTAATTGTGCAAATATTTTCAGGCGCTACACAAACCACGTCAAGCTTGGGTAGGAAAAAAGGGAGGCCAGATCTGGATTACCAGCTTGGTGATGCCTGTTCTAGGGACACTGAGACTTGTTACATCTGTTGTTTGGATGCTGTGATTTCTAACTTTGCACTCTTAATTATTTGTTGCTTGTAATGTCAGCAATGTGGGAATTTAAGCTTTTTAATCCAAGTTAATTTGAATACAGTCTCAGAATTGAAATCACACATATTAGTAGCTGTAAAGACCCGAACGATGGAGCTGAACAGGACAGCAGAAACAAGAAGCAGGAGATTTTCTATCTATCTATCTATCTATCTATCTATCTATCTATCTATCTATCTATCTATCTATCTATCTATCTATCTATCTATCTATATATATATATATCATATATATCTATCTATCTATCATATCATATCATCTATCTATCTATCTATCTATACTATCTATATATATATATATATATATATAGACAGTCAGGGAAAGGGCTCCAAGTCAGACATCCACTGAGCCACCACGCTGGCTTTTTAAGCAGGCAATAATCAATATTTCTCTTTGGATCTAAATGTGAAATGGGCTGCTAGTACAGTGAGAAACCCACAGAATTGTCACTACATTTGTGTAGTTAAAATATGAAAAATAAACGTCATTTATCTATTGTAGAAAGGCCACTGTGCAAATACGTTTGTGCTGAATGACGCAGATCACCAGTCATGAAGCAACTTCCAGCAATGTTGTGGAAAAAAACAAACAAAGGAGTCCTTGTGACTGACAGCTGAAATCAGAGGGATTAAAGTGTTTCAGACTTTCTCTCATTGTTGATGTCCAGCTGGCTAATCTAACATGTTAAATATATGTCCCATTATTAACCATTTCTCCCCGTTTTGCAAGGCTCACACTGCTGCAGTCTGTCTGCAGTCTGCATTTCTTTGCTTCACTTCTCCTTTGTTAACAGCATCTCATCAAACACAGAAATGCCTAGAGGTCTTTGGGAAAGCCTTGCTTAACTGTGCTGGCAGAAATATGCGCGCAAGAGAGACCCAGTGACGTCATTCAGCCCTCTGATGTCTCTCATGGAGGACATCAGCTGAGAAATTATTAATTAGTTTTGCACATGAGTGGTGAGCTAGAAATACTATCTTCTATACTTAGGGCTATAAACTTTGGCTTTTAGACAGTGTTATGTTTTTTCTTAGTAGGTAGTGTGGCTTGTTTACATGATTTATATTTAAACTGTATGTATACATCCATTGTATTATTGTAACATTAAAGTGTTACTATAAGACAAAATAACACTTAATGATAAAGGATTTAAACTTGGATGAAAATACTTCAGAAACAGGTACATAAATGAGTCATAACAAAAGGCCAAATTGTCCGTATTTTGTGTTGGAATAATTTAGATTTTATGATATCAAAGCTGTGCGAAGACTAGATATAGTCTCAGTTTTCAATGTCCTGAAATGCACAATAAAAATTCAGTTAAATTATTAATGATAATGTACATCTGTTGTTTTTAAATAGTCTATAACAATATTTTACAATTTCTGTGAAAAATACAAAGACTTCTGAAAGACCTTTATCAGTTCAAAAAACATGTGTTTATGCCATTTATGCATACTCACTAGCTGCTTTGTTAGTTATACCTGTTCAACTGTGCTGCAAATATCTAATGAGCCAATCACAGCAACTTCATGCATTTAGGACCTTCTGAAATTCAAACTGAACATCAGAATTGTGACGATTAGTGATTTAAATTACTTTGAATGCAGCATGTTTGTTGGTGCCAGATTTACAGTAACATTGCTAGGGTTTACAGAGAGTGGTTTGAAAAGGATTAAAGTGGCAATTTTAAAATGCACTGTTGGTGCCAGAAATCAGAGGAGAATGGCCAGACTGCTTCTATACGATAGGACGTAGCAGTAACTCAAATAACCACCTGTTACAACCAAAGAATGTAGAAGAGGATCTCTGAATGCACAACACACTCCTGTCAGCAAAAAACAGGAAGCTGAGGCTACTGTTGACACAAGTTCAACAGAAGTGAACGATTAAAAAAATGGAAAACTGTTACCTTGTTTGATGAGTTGATTTGTGCTGTGAAATTCAGATAGCATGGATCCATCCTGCCTTGTATCATTGGTTCAGGCTCATAGCGGTGTAATGGTACGGGGGATATTTCTGCAGCCCCTTAGTTCCAACTGAGCATCATTTAAACACCACAGCCTCCCTAAGTATTGTTGCTGACCATGCCCATCGCTTTATGAGCATGGTGTACCCACCTTCTAATGGCTGCTTCCAGCAGGAATGTGACAAAGCTGAAATCATCAAAAACTGGTTTCTTGAACATCACAATGAGTTCACTGTATTCAAATGGCCTCCACAGTCACCAGATCTCAGTCCAATAGAGCACCTTTGGGGTGTGGTGGAACAGGAGACTCAGATCCTTGATGTGCAGTAGACCAATTTCAGTAGACCAGCTTGGGACCTGTCTTATTGAACATCATTGCTTGTAGACATTAGGTTTTATTCAAATGCAAATATCAAATGTGTAGCCATCAAAAATAAAATAAAATAAAATAATCCTTGAGCCAAATTTTAACCTTTCATCATTTAAATGACCATGTACCATCTCTAATCAACTGAAGTACGCTCAGAATGTGAAAGGAACAACTGTGAACGAATCTCCTGACATTCTCAGCAGTTCACAAGTGAAATGGCCTATATGCCATTTTCTTGAGCATCAGTGTATTTTGTCACAGAGTGAAAGCCGGGGGGGAAAAAAATGCACATGGACGGAATCATCTGCTGTCTGGACCCTGAACCTTCCCTCTGTAAGATTATATAGCTGAACGCTTAGCATGCACGCAGTCATTATCATAATGTATTAATCACAGTTTTCACTGCATTCCATAACCAAACAAAGCTGACACATTCTGCATACTTCCAATGATTTGTAAATTAAGTGAGATTACTAAGATAATATGCAGAGCTAATACTGACTAGTAGATGAATAACATCAAATTAACCACCTTAAACACATTTAATGGCCTTAATTGCACAAAATTGGGTTAATCTGCTTGCCAGTAGAAAAGATAGATAGATAGATAGATAGATAGATAGATAGATAGATAGATAGATAGATAGATAGATAGATAGATAGATAGATAGATAGATAGATAGATAGATAGATAGATAGATAGATAGATAACATAATTCCACACACACATGCAGAGTCTGTGAGCCTATGTTTTTTTTGTGTGTGTGTATAAAATGCTTTAACTGCAGCATGTAAAAATAGGCTCTTCTCTTTTAGAAGAAAATGCTTACAGTGCAATGCTTTGTTCAAATGTTCACATAGTTTAATTCATCTTCTCATCACTGGGCCAGCTGTTCAAATGGAGCATGACTGACACACAGTCATGTGTGAGCAGTGTATTAACTGGTTGATTGCTGTATTATTATTAGTTGCTTGTTTCACTGATTGTGTCCACGTTTTTGGAGGGTGTGGTGACTCATATCTTGTTGACATGGAGACCAAAATAGCAGCCAAATGGAAGAGGACATTCGTCTACCCTTGAGACTAAGCAGGATGGTGAAGAAAATGGAGAGAGGAAGACAGAATGAGAGGAGTGACAGAAGGAGAGAGGATAGGAGAGGACAGCTTAGAGAACTATGAAGGTTTGTGTTGTATAAGCCAATGGTGAGTCACACTCACTGTTTGAATCTTGAGAACTAATAGAAAATCATTTGTTTTCCCTCACTGGGGAGTGTGTTAACTCTGCAAGGACAAAAAAGGAAATAGGGTGATTTGAGAAACAAGAAGGAGTTGTCTTATGCAATTTCACGGTCGTTTCAGAATGACGACAGGATTTGGTACACCACGTGCATCACACGGGCTTCTTATTGTTGAAATACATTATATCAATACTGCAGCAAATTTCACCAGTAGTACCAGGATCAGCAGTTGTGCCATTTACGGGCCAGAGGCAGAGCATATTTGAACACAGTTGTGTAATTGCTTTATGGATGTGACATTCACTCGGTTGCTCTTTGGTCCAGACTGTAATACAATCACATCCACTGGAGAGATTGAAAATCTGGTATTCGAGTGACTTTTCTTCTAGTGCCCCCATGAGGTAATTTATATTTATAGTTTAAAGTGAAATCTCTTGAAAAACGTATTTCTGCAGTTTTATACGGTGCTTCGGTTTGTAACAAAATCCTAGCTTAACTAAAACCATTCTTTAAACCGTATCAAGATGGAAGAAAGAGTCTGGGATATAAGCGTAGGCTTAAATGATGGTTGGTACCATCTTTTCTGGCTGGAGCCAGGACCATCCGAATACGAGAAGGTGAAGGAGCGACTCTTAAAACATGTACTGTATATCACCACTGTTATGTTGGCTAAAGAGTGAGGTGCATTGTACATAGTCTACTTATCAGTAAAGCTGAAAATGAAGTGCACTGAAATTACTGACCTACAAACTGGATTTAGAATCCTTTCAGGGTCTCTTAGGCTGTAGTATCATAGGCTTGGAGACTAGTCAGCGACCATGTGGCAACCACTGGCTGTGAGAGAAAATTGTCTATTGCCCAACCGGTTTGCAAGTGGTTGCTGGCTTTCACTGGGTGAAATCGGTCACGAAGAGGGTGCTGCACCAAAAACTTTGGTGACTATGCACTTCTGTGGCATTTTGATGCACTGAAAAACAAACTATAGTTATGATAACACAAGTTAACAAATGCCAACAAATGCCTTTTCAGTCACTCTAGGCAGGTTAATCAATCCATCCATGAAAAAAAACACACCTCTCTTTGAATTCTCACATCTACTTCATGATGGAATGATAAAAACCTCTACTGATCTGAAATATGCAGATATTTCCTTATCTTTGATCACATGTGTAATTTGTTGTAATATAATAACACATATAAAATAGTTACAATTGTGGAGGTTCTAATTTAATGTGACCAATGTTTCAAATAATAATGTCAACTTAATTAAAAGTGATTTCTGTGAGGTAAAAGCTTCAAAATGCTGTGAACAGTTAGTTTTCTGACTTTTTTTATTTTCTTATGCCATGCTGACATTAGATTGTCACAGATTTCTATATATCATTGTCTGCTCCAGGCATGGCATGCCCAAGAAGTCATATGGTTTTGGTAGGTTAACTAGTAACAGGGGAATACATAGAAAACATGTTATATGTGGTTTGTGATTAGACTAAATCCATGGTTATATCAAACATTAAGCACGTATTAGTATATTATTTACCAAATATACCTTTTGCTTAATGCTACAATCATAGTAGGGAAAACATTGGTTGGAGACTTTTGCACAACCAAAATTATTCTAAGTGTGTGTGATGAACTTGTAATCCTTTTGGAATGGTTGCTTTAAAAAGGGGAAACAAACCACAAGCAACTGCATCTTCAAAGCGACTCGAAAGTTTAAAATGGCATACAATCTGTGTAAATCTGGTGTAAAACTCTGCCAAATCAAAACATCTGGAGCTACCCGCTGTGCCGGCTCTGCCACACACTGACAGCTGGTCCTGCTTCACCGGAACATAACCAGTGGAGTCTCTCTTTTTTGCAGAACATTCTGGTCCATCTTGTGAATTGTGGTCACTTTAAGAGCCAGAGAGGATGACAAGAAGGTTGTTGTTGTTGAAAAGTCATTACCCATAGAGTAAGAAAAGCAGACACCATCCCAACACGCAGTCAATGGATTGATTGTTACTCAAACAACTACCTTCCAGTACATAACCAGTTTATAAGACAGTTCTTGCTTTATAATTCTGTCCATCAGCAGTAAACAACTGACTAAGATGGCATTCATTTGTCAGTAGTTTCAACCCAAACATGTAACAACCTTTTAACTGATTTTCATTCACCGCCTCCTACATACCACACTGTTTAAACTACACCACCGTTCCTTTCCATTGTCCACACCCAGTAGACTTTGTGGGCATACAAAGGGAAAGCAGCATGGATTTCTGGTGCTCTATCAGTTGCAAATGTAGTTTCACAATGAACAGGCAGGATAAACCAAACCTTGCCATCAGCAGGACTTTCAGATTGAGAGGTTGAAAATTAATCTGACAGCGTGCTTTCAAAAGACAGCCTGCAGCTACAGGACACACATAAGCTAATATGTGTTTCTATGTTTCTCTTGCCTCTGTGGTTTTCATTTATTATGTTTGGGGACTGTTTGAGGTAGAGTTTCACACAGGGCTGGTCTTTGTGGCTAAAAGGATCCACATTTATTTTATCACCAGCTGGCTGTTTTCCTTGCTGTATACCAGGACTACACTGAAAATATATTGTATCCTACTACCAAGAAATGGGACAAGGCTAATTTATTTTAAAGCACAGATAACTGACTATTAAAAAACCCACACAAACATCTCAAACAACTGCCAGATACCATGCTGAGACTATAAAGACAAATTATTAATGAAAGTGGAAACAGTAAGTCAGTTGATTAGTTGACTGACAGAAAAAATGAAAATACACTAGTTTAGACTATTTAATGTGACTATTTAATGTTAATTTTAGTATTGTGATCATATCACTTAATAGTATTTTTACATTAAGGAGCGTTATAGCACCAGTAAACTGCATCATGGATTATACTGCCACTCTACAGATTTCAGCCTGATGAAGACCCATCTTGTTCTTTTTGCAAGTACGCTATATCAGACATATGCCACTGGTGACAAACAACTGTGAGCACTGTGCTGATGCTCAGCATACTTGGATACTAGAATATAGCTTGAGGGAATGGTATCACAATGAGGCATTTATACAGATGGAAAGGATGACTGACAAGACCACATAGGCTAATTGTGCAAAAATGTGATAGCGGGGCATGGACTCCGGAAGATTTCAAGGGGCATTTTGGAGATAAAACTTTTTAACTTACAGAAAATTGGTGTCACAGTGTTCCTTCACTAGGATTCTTTCAGCAAAGTGACAACTGGAAAATACTTTTATAAATCTTTTTATATATATATATATATATATATATATAAAAACAGGAACAGTTTGCCCCCTTTTGCTGGTGAGGTATTATATCCATGAATAACTTTTAATGAGAGCGGTAGCTTTACGCCTTAAGACTTAGATGCTTCTTTAGAGCAATCTGTCCTCCATTGCTGCGAATGAATTATATCCATGAGTAACCTTAAATATGAGGCTGTTAGCTGAAGGCCTTAATGGTTAGCATTTCTAGGTCAAATGCAAGCCTCATCTGAATCAGTATAACCAGCTTCTATTTAGTTTGATGACCACAGTTTTGCAGTAAATGTAGTAGGTCTTGGTTGGGCATTATAAAATTGGTGTAATCGACACTCATGAGCAACAATAGAACAACATAAATGACTACAGTTGTGCATGTCCTCAGAGACACCTTTCAAGGCTCGAAAATGCCAGTGTCACAAATTTATTTATAATACTGTTGAAACAAAATGGCAAGTGTTCCATTACCTTGAAAGGCTGATGCAGACTTCGCTGTCATTCACAGTTTCTATGACCCCTTGCCTGAGATACTCTTTAGTCTCAGCTATAGTCAGAAGACAAAAGATGCATTATAATAGCCCGGGAATGACGAACATCGGACATCTAAGGCAGCTTTAGAAGAAGGTGATTATTGTGACTACTGACACTTTTCAGAGGGCAGATGGACAGCGTCATCTGGTGTTATGGTCACACTATCCCTTACTTCCTAATGACTGTTCAAGCCTTAGCATCAAATTGCCCCTCAGGGCTTGCCTTTTTTATACTGAGCATCAGAGCCAAAAGACAGCCTGGCCAAGAGTGGCAAAAAGTGAAAACCACTGACATTTTTCACAGCATACAGTGGAGCTACATATCTTGTATGATAATGGAACAAATAAGTCCTACTCGACCTCAGCAGAAAAAGATAACCCTGAGTGAAATCCAAGGTTATGGAGTGCAGGAACAGGATATCAGAACTATATAATTATCTGATATTGGAATCTTAGTAATATTAAAGCCATAATGGGAAACTAGATGTTCTGCAGTGCCTGTTCAAATGGAAAACAGAGAGAAAACAATATGTGCTCCATGACCAGATATGACATTTGTCCCTACACCCTCTCATATGGCCGTAAGAGTGTACTGGTAGCAGGAAATATTTCCCAAATTACACAGTTGAAAAAGTCATTCACAGTTGACTGAGTACTAGGAAACAGGGTTGATTAGGCCCCAGCCACACAAGTCTAGAGACTGGTTGGTGAAGTCACATTTTTACAGAGGTGCACCCCAGGTTACCTCGTAGGACCAGAGCGGTTTCTGTAGCTGCCTTGTGTGCGGTTTTCAGGTGGACTTTGATATTGGTGTTTTTTTTCCTTACTGAGAAGTGCGCTGCACATTTTTCAAAATCCACAACAAGACCCTCATTTCTATCTGTGCTGTCGTAGTCAAAGGAACTCCATATTGGACTCTGCTTTCTTGGCAGACCACTGCATTACTTTGAGCACCAGTGCGGTGAGCACACACACGCACGCACACAGTTGCCCCAGGACAGAGAGAGGAAAAAATTATTTTATAGCCACACGGCTTTAAAAAAAAAGACAATATCTATAATTTCAGTTAGTTTTAGTTAGTTTTGTAAACTCACAATTCAGTTTTAGTTAGTTATCATTTTTTCCTTTTAATTTTAGTTTTTATTTATTTCAGTTAACAACAATGTTTTTTCAATTTCAGTTTTCCGTATTTCGTTCGTTTTTGTTAACTATAATAACCCTGGAAACTACAATCCATCCATCCATCCATTTTCTTCCACTTATACGGGACTGGGTTGGGGATGGGGGCAGCAGCCTAAGAATGGAAACCCAGACCTCCCTCTCCCCAACAACCTCCTCCAACTTATCTGGGCAAAAACCAAGGCAGTCCCAGCCCAGCCGAGGAGTAAAATATCTCCAGGATGTCCTGGTTCTACCCTGGGGCCTCCTCCTGGTAGGACATGCCTGGAATACCTCACCCAGGAGGCATCCTAGTCAGATGCCCGAACCACCTCAACTGGCTTCTTTTGATGTGGAGGAGTACGGACTCTACTCTAAGCCCTCTTGAATGACTGCACTCCTCACCCTATCTCTAAGGGAGAGAATAACCACCCTTCAGAGAAAGCTTGTTTCTGCTGCTGTCTCCAAAGGGTGATACAACAGGCCTGAGGAGTGTGAGTCCCCCTATAGTTGGAGCACACACTCCAGTCCCCCTTCTTAAAGATGGGAAGCACTACACCCACCTGCCAATCCAGAGGCACTGCTTGAGATCTCCATGGCATTGCAGAGGTTTGTCAACAAAAACAGCCGTATAACGTCCGAGCCTTCGGGAACTCAGGCCAAGTTTCATCCACCCTAGACCTGCCACCAAGGGATTGTTTAACCACCTGATCTCACCTTAAGTGATGGGCGAGTCGTCCCCCTGATCCCCAGACTCTGCTTCCTCTACGGAAGATGTGTTAGTGGGATTAAGGATTATTCCTTCCACTACCAGACTATAGCCTCAGTTGAAGTCAGAAGCACCCCATCCACACTATACATCATGAGTAGTGGTGGAGTGAGTGGAGCACCGCTTTCCCCTCCTGAATTGCATGACAGTTTGCTAGAATCACTTTGAGGCAGACCGAAAGTCTTTTTCCATTGCCTCACCAACTCCTCCTACATCCGAGGTTTTGCTTCAGCCACGGACTGATCTACGTTCCGCTTGGCCTGTTTGTACCCATCAGCTGCCTCCTAAGTTCCACCGGCTAACCAAACCCAATAGCCCTTCTTCAGCAACATGGCTCCGTTCACCTCCAGTGTCCACCAACCAGCTCCGGAACCACCACCATGACAAGCACCAACCACCTTGGAGCCACAGCTTTGCAGCCACTCAATTGAGGTGTGGAACATTTACCCACCCTCCCTGAGAATGCTGTCAAAAGTTCTGCGGGAGGTGGGAGTTGGAAGATCTTGTGGTAGTCCACAAGCTCGTCCTTTCTGCCTCTGACAGGCATTCCCAGTGCACCCACTGAATCAGGTCTATCTAGCATCTTCCCCCGCTACCTGATCCAACTCACCACCAGGTGGTGATCAGTTGACAGCTCAGCTCCTCTCTTCACCCCAGTGTCCAGAACATACAGTCACAGATCTGATCTGATCTGATTAGAAACTAGATCACTGACCTGTGACTTAGGGTGTCCTGGTACCATGTGCACTTATGGGCATCCTTATCTTCCAACACAGTCTTTGTTATGTATAAACTGTGATTTGCACAGAAGTACCACTCAGGTTAGGATCAGGCAAGCCCATTCTCCCAATCACATACCTCCAGGTCTCATTGTCATTGCCAACGTGAGCGGTGAAGTCTCCAAGTAGAATGACAAAGTCTCCAGATGGAGAACCCTCGAGCACCTCACACAGTGACTCCAAGAAAGCTGGGTACTCTTAATGTCAATTGGTGTATAAACACAAATGACAGTCAGGACCCAGTCCTTAGCCCAAAGGTGCAGGGAAACAACACTCTCAGCCCTCTCAACAGTTAAAAACTCCAACAGGGAGCAAGCCGAGGGGATACAAGGATACCCACCCCATCCTGCGGCCTCTCACAACTCAAGACTGGAACAGAGTGCAGTCTCTCTTCAGGAGACTGGTTCCAGAGCCCAAGCTGTGTGTTGAGGTGAGCCTGACTGTATCTAGCCAGTTGCTCTCAACCTTACAAACTAGTTCAGGCTCCTTACCCACCAGGGAGGTAATGTTCTGTGTCCCAGAGCCTTGGCCCTTGGCCACCACCTGGCACACACTGTACCCAACCCCTTCAGTGCCTCATGTGGGTTTTGGGCCTAGAGGAGTGTGGGCTCATGTCTCCTCTTTGGACTGCACTTGGCCATCAGGCAATCTCCCTCTTGCACCCTTCCTAGGCCTGGCTCCAGGGTAGGGCCCTGGTAACCCTATCCGAGCAGGGTCCCTTGGTCTTTCTCTCATAGGGGCTGTCTGAATTGCTCTTCATCTGGCCTCTCAGCCAGAACCAATTTCCCTTGGGAGGGCCTACCAGTGGGCAAAAACCCTCTGACAACATAGACCCTGGGGTCCCCGGGACACACAATCTCCTCCACCATTATCAGGTGGCAATTCACAGAGAAAAATGGAATAAGATTAAAAAAGTGCCAATTTGATATTTCTCACAAAAGCCTAAATGCCAGAAGGTAGCAGTGTTATTAAGACCAGAATAACATGGGAGCTAAGGTATATTAATTATGGATGACCAGGAAGCAGTTTTGCATCTCGTCTGTACAAATCTGCAGTGAAAATTGTAAAAAACTAGTGCTGGAAAAATCACATCAACACAACATTAAATTTGCATTTACAGTTAATGCACATTTGCAAATCTGCATTAAACTATGTTTACCTTGCTTAATGTTCCTCATATTTGGTCCTGGCTGAAATTTAAATATCACCTTTCCTGTTCACATTTCTTGGAATACATGTGAAAAATCAAGCCAAATAAATACAATTGCTCATATAACAGCCACTGAACCACTCAAAGTTAATACAAAGGTGGTTATAGGTAGCTTCCTAATAAGGGATTAATTACTGATCAAACATGCCCAGTGGAGTGTGCATATTTCATATTTCAAAGAATTCCTCTGTGCAGAAAAAAGTCACAACTGTTCGGATCTGAATGTTCAAGTCATGTCTAAGTCTTTAGGCAGTATGAGAACAATGAAATTTCATTGATCACATTCCCAGGAGTGAAATTTAACACAATTTTACTTTTATTGTTTCTATGGGTATGAACAAGTGTATTCACATTGTTTCAATAGCTGCACTAATTGAATTAAATTAAAACACAACAGAGGTTTCCGAGGGGCTCTAAACACTGAACATGGAACATGGTCATAATTATTAATATTGCTGCGGATACTGTCTGTTAACCTAGTAGCAGCTGCATATATAGTCAATATCTGCAAAATGAATCAATAAAAATGTTAAAACTGTGAAAGCTAATTCCTGGCAACTGGTTAACATAATTAAAATAAATAAATATTATAAAAGGTAATCATATGTTTCTCTTGTGTTAAGCCAAAGAATTTTTCCTCATTACAACTACTCAAATCTGTTTATTGAGCTATGGTGGAGTGCTAAAATATTGTGTGTATATATATATATATATATATATATATATATATATATATATATATATATATATATATATATATATATATATATATATATGTATACAGCGAGTACAGAAAGTATTCAGACCCCTTTAAATTTTTCATTCTTTGTTTCATTGCAACCATTGCTAAAATCAAAAAAGTTCATTTTATTTCTCATTAATGTACACTCAGCACCCCATCTTGACAGAAAAAAAAACAGAAATGTAGAAATTTTGGCAAATTCATTAAAAAAGAAAAACTGAAATGTCACATACAAAAATTTTTTTGTATTGATTTGAGATCAGGTTGTTGACTTGGATATTGAAGAATATCCCATTTATTTGCCTTGCAAAACTCTTGGGTTGCTTTTGCTATATGCTTTGGGTCATTGTCCATTTGCACAGTGAAGGATCATCAGACCAGTTTTGCCGCATTTGGCTGAATCTGAACAGAGAATATAGCCCCATACACTTAAGAATTCATTGTGCTATTTCTATGAGCAGTCACATCATCAATAAACACTACTGACCTGGTTCAATTGGCAGCCATACATGCCCATGACATAACATTGCTATTTCACTTGCATAAACATCTCTTTGGACCTCATATTGAGAGTTCCACTGAAAAATTACCAAATGGCAGTTCAGGCTTTGGAATAACTCCAAATCATTTATCTGCTCAACTTTTCACAGGATAATGAGAGAGCAGGCCTCACTGGGCCATGAAACTGCTTGTCATCCAATTGTCCATTTACTTTTAAGGCTCTGAAAGTAAGGTTCATTATATAACAATTACTGTAATTCCTAAATAGTTAATAATATTCTTTTACAAGCCCTTGAATTAAAGCTGAAATTCTGATTTTCAATCAGATATTGATTGTTTGATTTAAAAACCATTGTGGTGGTGTACAAAGGCAAAATTATAAAACAAAATTACAAACAAATGTGTAATTTTCCAAAACTTATGGGCCTTACTTTTATAGACACCAAGTTGTTGCAGGCAGGCACAAAGGTATACTCACGATGTCTGTAAATTCAGACTTATTCTGACATCAGCTAACATGCACAGCAAATCACTAGACTGGCAGATCTCAGTCCTCTCTCATCCTTCACTGCACTCCCACTTCTTTCTGCTACTCCCCTATGATTAATGCCTCACCGCAGTCAACAGCATACACCACAAGTTGCTTATCGAATGTAAAAACATTCAGTGACCCTTCTCAGGTGGGTTTGGGGGTTAGATGAAGTTTAAGACCTCCATCACCACAAATCCTTTGAATGTCCTTTAAGGCTGCTCACACAGGAGAAGATGAATAAATTGCAGGCTGAACAGAGCCATAGGCTCCTTTTAACATCAAATTTCAGCCTATTTATTCAAGTAATTTTTAGCATTCTACAGTATTTTACATGCGGAAAACCCAAACTCCATGTTAAATTTACCACTGTCTTCCTTTACTTAAGGCATACTAAAAGAAATGTGACACAATCACTTACCATGAAATTTAAAAGAAAGTACAAAAGCAAAGAGTGATGTCCTCCTCTGAAACCTCAGTTTTTCATAACTTGATAGGAATTCACCAACACACAAATGCTGCTACAATTTTCACAGATGCTTGCATTAGTATTCTACAGGGATGAATCCCAGTGACATGTAATACATCATAGTCACCAGGAGGCATTTCCACTGCAGAGTTTACGTGCAAATGGGCAGAGCATGTTTGAATGTCTTCCGCTGTACTCTTTATCCTAAAAATGTCCTCTGAAGTTTCAGGATGGAGCTATGTAAATGCATGTATGTGCAACCACATACTGACATAAAACTTACTCAAATGGTGCAACTGCAAATGCACTCCACACACCACCAACTCCCCACCTGCCAGCACTCACACACCAGCACATTGCACATTGGGGTCATAGAGTCCTGGCATCATGGGATGTTTGTAAAATGTGATATGATGGAGGGTTGTGTATGAGTGTGTGTGTGTGTGTGTGTGTTTAGGGACAGGAGCATTCTCACCTCAAACAGTGAGCCAGGCAGGAAGGTTGAATGCCCTTGACTAACCTTCTAGGTTTTACCGTGCTTTCACGAGAGTTTATAAATCATTATGATTGTTTTGTTTCTTTTTTCCTTTTGTTTTTGTTGTTGTTTTAATACTGCTCTTTTACAACATGCAGCCAGATTGACAAGGCAAATGTGTACCCCTGTAAAGAAAAAACTATTAGAACCACTGTCTGCAATTCACTGGGTACTGAATTTCAGTATAGCTGCAAATAATGAAAGGATATATGTGTTGTCTTATGTCAGTCAGAATGGAGAAACAATGAAAAATATTTTCAGTGGACACATTAAAATGAATTACTCTTGCGGGGGGCATAAACACAGTACACCACTGCAGTACTTTCAGGTGAATGGAAAATACAGAAATTATCATATTGATTGCTTTTCACCTCAATGAGGAGATTTCCATCTTTATTTCATAAAATCTGTACATACAAACAAAGGTTGAGGGAAAAGGAGAGGTTTAATGGCATTCACTGAGAGAGACTCTTCGTCTAGACACAGTTTTCAACAGAAACCATAAAAGAGCAGCTCTTCACAAATGCTCTCTACAATGTAAACAGCTCAGGCCCAAACATCTCTACTCAACAACACATTTGCTCGCTAAGGCTCCCACTCATATATTCATGTATTCATGTGTTTATCAGAACTTGGCGGCTTGCATTGCCATTTTCTCCTTATAATGATGAGCGAATGCACTTCCATAGTGGAATGGAAATAATCATGGATCCCATGAAAACCCAGTGACACAGTTGATTTTTTTCCCCCTTTTTTTCTTTTTTGTGAGATAGAGAATAGGCAAAGGAAGTGATGAGAACCGCATAGTGAAAGGCTAAATTTAGCCTGTTTTTTTTCCATACCTGCCTCATAAAATATTACAACCAAAAGCCATTGTAAGTTTAATTAACATTCTCATTGCTGTGCAGGGACTTACTTTTTAAAAATGAGATGTGCAGGGCTTCAGTCTAGCTGTGCACGCTATGAAAAGTTGTTTTTGTTTAAGAAAGAAATATGCAAAAATGCAGTTTTAAGGGGCAGACATAAAAGAAAAAACAAAGATTCAACTCACTGATTTCATCTATCTATCTATAATATATATATATATATATATATATATATATATATATATATATATATATATATATACTCTGTACCTACCTACCTTACATCTCTATCTCTAACACTAGTGGGCAGTCAAATTCCACACAGGCCCATTGTACAATATACCTTGATACTGGCATGTTGCGCAAACTCTTAACCACATACAGCTCCCACCCCTCTTCTGTTTTCGTCGTAGACTCACTGTCCTTTTTGTCTTCTTTCCTCAGCTCTTCAGCAACTCAGCTGAGTTGCATAGCTGAAGAACAGCTGCAGCCACTGCTCTGCCAAGCAAAGTAATCAACAAACTGGTGAGGGAAAATGTCATGCTGGTGAGGAGTGAGAAAATGGCTTTTTAATTAATGTTTTGATTTTGGGCAGTATATCACTCTTGAGAAAAATGACTGTGCTGAGTGGCATTTAAATGAAGGGGTTACAACCACTGAATGACCATTCAAAGTCATCCTGGAGCTGGATTGGTTATTAATTAGGAGATGTTGATGTGGAGGAAACAGGCAAACACCCTCCCTAAATGTGAGGTAAGAGAGGGAAATGCAAGGTTAAAAAAGATTAAAAGAAAGGCTAATTTAATTAGAAATTTCAATAACGTGTATTTGTGCTGAAAGAGAGTTGCCTTTGAATGTTGAAGCTCCTAGCAGTTGTCAGCAATCAATACTGCCACTTGAAAAATAACATTTGATCATGACAGAGGGAATTTTTTTTTTTATCTTTACCATGAAGGCAAACATGGCAGAGAAGTGGTTAGCAGTGCTGTCTCACAGCAAGAGGGTCCTGGGTTTCAATCCACCAACATGCAGCCTTTCTGTGTGAGGTTTGCTTGGTCTCACTGCCTGCTTGGCTTCTTCCCAAGTACTCCAGCTTCATTCTACAGTCCAAAGTGTGCTTGTTAGCTTAAATGGTGATTCTAAGTTTGCCATAGGTGTGAATATGAATGAGAATGATTGTCCAGGGGGTAACGTCTTTTTCACCCTATGACAGATGGGATAGGTTCTAGGACCCTTGTAAACACAGAATAATGAACAATGTGCCCAATTCAGTAGTTCAGATTTTGCAGTGCACAAATGCATATAATGTGTAAAACACATTATTCCTGTACAGTAACAATATGAGGTCGTGGGTCACATTTGGACCTCCTTAGCAAACCTTGGAAGCATCCAACCCACATTCAACCTAGATGATGGCCACATGGGCATGGTGACCCTTTCCTGTTGACCCTACAGACTGTAGGAGTTTGACCTATGTTGCTGTGTGTTGTGCTTGATGCTAATGCAGTTTTATTTATCTTATGATAAAATCCTACCTTACTGCCTAGGGCCCAAGGTGTAAATATCGGAAAGAACTCGAGAAAGTGGCTTAAGAAGACCTGGCATGTTTCTTAAAACACATAACTTTGTTTATTGTAAACTGAAAATCCCTGTGAAATAAAGAAAAGATCTTTGTAACCAAAAAAATTAAGTAAATAATGGTATACCTTTTGTCTTATCTGGCATTTAAATGTATTTTTTATACAGCTCCCCATAGGATGCTTCACCACTGTGACTGGCCTGCCATCAACTTAGAGCAAAAATTAAATTCCAACCTCCAAACTGAGGGTCTTAAAAATTTACATATAATCCAGTAATCACAAGGGATTCTTCTTGGATCACTGTCTTGTAATTGCAAAAGGCTATCTATGTATGTTCTGTTAATTCTCAGTGCTCTGCAGTCAGGAGATAACTGATTCTGGTAGGGTCTTCCAAGGTGAGCTCGTCTGGGGTGAAAATCCAGAAGATTTCTGTGGATAAAAGGACAAAGATAACCGGCACCTCGACTGGACACTGAGTTCCCCTTCTTGAGCCAGTTCTGGGGGTAGAGTTTACCTGTCAGAACCTGATTTCCAAGAGAACCTGACTGGATGAGTCCAAAAGAATGATGTGGTGGACCAACAATCAGCAAGATCCAGAGTAGGGTTCTTGTGTGATATCTGTAAGTTGGAGATGAGATATTATGGGTATTAAGACTGTGGGGCTTATTAACATCACTTCACTGGGGAAAGGCACTTAAGCTTGAGGGAGGTTGAGAGATATTCAGCTAGAGTCGGTTGTGGCCTCAGCTCTATTTTGTTGCTATTTCATCTGATATTTAAAGGCAGATAGAGAAGCTACCATCGCCATTTCATGCTGAGTTGGATCAGATAGCTTGGGGGATGGTTTTTCTATTCAAATGGGTGGTTGGGGTTAGTCAGGGAAACCTACCAGAGGACTCTGTGGAAGGATTTCAGGTCCCTCCGTGAAGAGATTTGTTTCTATGTCCCAGAGGTATGGTATGTGGAGTCCAAGTGGACGGTTCAAGATTTCTGTGAAAATGTCTAAGCGGCATGCTTGCGAACACCAAATGCTAGGGCCCACAAATAAGAGTTGGAGGCTTTCAGAGACTGACTGGCTGAGGGAACAATAGATTTAGCAAAATTTGATGGCAGGCAAAAAAATGTTGCAGGAACTGCAGTCACAATGGAAATGCTTTGGCAGCTAAGGAAGAAGATGGAGGTACAGCATCCAAGCTGTGATAAGCAAGCAAGCATCACTTTGACCTTCACCTTGTGACAGTGTTGGGTTCCCTTAAACCTGTTACTATTATGTAGATCATGTTTACCTGCATTTTCTGGATTGATAAACTGAGTGGTGGTTCCTAATTTTTTTTTTTTTTAAAAAGGGGAGGAGGTGATGTATGTGCTAATTACTGCCCATCACTCACCTGTAAATAGAATTCTAGGATCCTGGAATATCCTGGAGAAACAATGTGGGTTCTGTCCAAGCTATACAACAGCTGAAAAGCTTTTTACTTTCACACTAATGATCAAGGGGGGGCTGGGAGTTTGCCAGTACAGTCTGCAGGCTTAGGAAAGGATGGCCTGAGGGATTCTATGCAATGCCCCCCCACCCCCCCACCCACACACACGCACGCACACACGCACACACATTTTGTTTTTGGCAGTTGGAACATTTGCAGTGACTAATTGTGGGTACCTCGGTGCTCCCTGCATGCAATGAGCTGGGCCTGAATGGGGGTGGTCACT
Source organism: Pterophyllum scalare (assembly GCA_024447675.2). Taxonomy (NCBI): domain Eukaryota; kingdom Metazoa; phylum Chordata; class Actinopteri; order Cichliformes; family Cichlidae; genus Pterophyllum; species Pterophyllum scalare. The sequence goes on along the minus strand of JAMQGT020009052.1, from coordinate 6,048 downwards.
TGAAACTTTTGACAGATTTTTGTCTCATGGTGGTTTTTAATTGTTTGTATGGTATTACAATACGTAATTTATAATTGATAATATAATTCAAATTTATAATTTCTAACATAATGTTGTGAGCTATTATTCTGTAGCTGTTCTGGTTTAGTCTTTAAAAAATCTTTATTTCATACTTGTGGTCTTGCTTTACTTGTGTTGGTTTGACAGTATTAGTTTTTCTAAAATTAATTGTCAAATTTTGTGAACTAAAATGAATATACATGTCTATGGCGCTTCCTGAACCTATAAATTGTTTAGCAGCGCTGTGTTTTTGGGACTAGCAGTATGTAAACTCCATTAGGAACTGTATTTATTCGTCCCAACAGCATAGTGTGTCAGGTCACACACGTCCACTCAAACCAATGCTACAAACACCACTCACATTGGACATAATAGTCGTTTCTTTGTTTAGTCACATCAGGAGCAACCATCTTACTGCTGTTTTTCTTTGGGTAGGGAGTTTGTGGAATTTATTTTCTTTTGTTGTTTGATAATCTCAAGAAGAATATTAGTACACCTTAGGTTTTGATTTCTTTTTTAGCAAAACCCACAGGCCCCGTTTGTCCCTGCTGTTTGCCACTTTTGTCCTACTGTTTGTCACTAATCTTTGTTTGTATTTTTTGTTTTTGCAGAAATAAAATAACCTCCCTAAAAACAACTCCATCTGGTTGTATGTTGCTTCACTTCACCCTAGCTGAGCTAGCACATAGTACACTGAAAAGAACAAGACTTTAATTAAAAATCTACAAGGCATACTGCCAAGCCTCATTCTAATGCAATAGCAGGAAGTAATGTTAACTTAATGTTAGATGAGTTGACTGTTCAATCACGGGGTAACCCATCACTGTTGTAGTTAAAACAATTACACTAAAATAACTAAACATTGTTGAACATTGTTGTAATATTATTGCAAACATTAGCTTTGTAGCCAACATGACTAATGGGGGCAATATGCAACTGACAGGTGAACAAAGAGAAGCAGTTACATTGTACAAATTTGTCTGGATCATTGCTGGAAATATAAACTACACTTTACAATATGGCTGCACTATATATAGATCCTGCAAGTCCACAGTGTTAAGTTTCTGTGTGTGTGTTTTCCTTGGTACCTTGAAGGAGGGGTGCTGCTTTCTGCTCTGTAAGGCAGTGATAAATCACTAGCCAGGTGAAGATGAAAGCCTGTGGGCCAAACTGCTTTAGTGGGGACTTCATGAGTTGCCAGATGATCATGAAAGGAGTGAACAGTCTTCAAAAACCAGACTGTTCTGTGTTGGTCTGATTGAGTGTTTGTCTAAAATGGCAAATGCCCCGTTTCCATCATGTCATCTTTGAACATCTTTGAGATTACTAAGATGTGTTGCACTGATAGACACAAGCACAACTGGGTAGTCATTCTGGCTTTCATGATTTAGTTTCCTGCAATACTTGTCACCAAACTCTTTCCCAAAAAGCAATTCTGCAGACAAAACTTAGCCTAAAATGTTTTTTTTTTATAGCCTCCTGAGAACCTGTGTCCACATATGGGGACATTACATCTTGGCTTTGCTGCACCTTATACTTTATTCTGCTCAATAGTGTTTCACACTTTAAGTCATGTTGTTTCTGTTGTGTTATGTTATAAAATAATCCCATTGTCCACATCTGAGGACATTTTTTTTCCATAAAAGTATGTAACAACCATGCAACAAAATACAGCTTCCTGCTCAAAGAGGAAGCTTAATTTTTATACATATCAGGTCCATCTAATCACAGATATCTAGCAGAAATTAAAAATCCATCACAAACGGGAGCTTGGGTCTCAGGAGGTTAATGCTGTAGCTGAATATTAGCGGTGAACTTAAACAGATCTGTTGACAGCCCTTTCCAGCACCTTGTACCTGTCAAAATAGGAAATGCACAGATGAAACCATAATGTGCATTTTCTAGATTTAAATGCAGCGTAGATGCTGAAAGATGCCGCAGAGTATGCAATTTTACACATGCACATGAAGAACAGGATTTCTTTGCTTGTAAAATGTTTCTTAAGATATTTTTTGACATGCAGGTGTGACAATCAACAAAGATGCATGGCTGAAATGAAACCAGGAATGTTGATGTTTTGTGGCATGTGTTGTAACAACTGACTACCAGAGTACTTGTTGGAAGACCAGGCTTCATCCTAGTAAAATTGCTGATGAACGTTAGCTACGATACCATTGAATGGGTAGACAAAACAGACAGGGCAAGTGCTGTGACGACTGCCAGTTCATAACAGAGAGACAAACAGCCAACAGGTAATTTAGTATCACCAGTTAGCCTAGCATGCATGTCTTTCATCACCATCGATCTAAATACAGTTTATGAATAGTTATGACTTTTAATCTATTCATTTGTGTTTCCATTTTTTTCATGTTCATGAACACAAATTTCCACCCTTATTTTTGTGACCTTGAATGCAATTTTTCATCTGTCTCGTCCAGTTTTAGTTAATTCCTGTCCATGTACAAGAAATTATTATTTTCCACTTCCACAACAATTGCCACTTTTCTCAAAACAGTGTGGTTTTTTTTTTTTTTTGGTTGCCAGGGTGACGCATTTGGACAATGTACATGCTGCAGATACAAAATACACCTGGAAATACAAAGTTGCACTGACTATCATGAAAAAGGAGATGACAGTTTGTGTCCATGAACACAAACTGAAGCTTGTAGAGGAAAGAATATGTAATTTTTATAAAAGCCTTGGCATAGAGATGAACCCAGGACACACTTACTGGCAACAGTACCGACATGCTATAATATAATATGTATATATAAAATTTAGTCAGGTCAAAATAATCTATAGCATCCAATAGAATCCATTGCCAAAACCGGGTCTGGATGCATGCAATACGATCTGTGAGAATAAAGTATTCAGAGGAACCAGTAAAACCATGTGGTAACTGCGAAAATAAATGTTGCATGATAAAAAGACACTGTAATTACAATCACTGATGAAAAGTGATCCAAAAAAATAAAATGCATGCCCCTGATTAACAGCACTGTGTCCTGATCAATGAATATTTCAGACAAGCTGATGACAGATATCTCAGATTGTTGATAAATCAACTTTTTTTGGTTTATTTGGCATATGTCTGAGAAAATAAACCTGTGAAGCGCATGTTATGTAGAGTGACTATTACTACTGGGATGAAAGGTGACTACATGATTTAATAGCTGGAGCTGCACTAGGCCTATTGTGAAGGCACAGTGAGCACTGGGGTTGTAAAAATGCTAGGCAGGAACAGCAGAGTGTTAAAAAAGAATCAAGAGGCAGCATGAAAGAACATTGTGTGGAATTATTGTTTTATTCAGGCATTGACAGGTATTACCATGTAAAGGCATACCATTGGAATCTTGAAAAAGAACTGAGAGAAGTTAATTCTGTTGTGAACTTTATTAAATTCAGCCCACACAGAAATCTGCTTTTTAATCAATTCTGCTGTGACAGTGGGGTGACACACATGCACTTGAGTGCACCAGCTCTCTAAAGGCTGAGTTCTTACCAAAGTTTGTGAACATGGAAATGAAATTCAATAATGATTGGATTTTCTCACTCCCAACCAGTCACGGTAGATGGCTGCCCCTCCCTCAGTCTGGTTCTACTGGAGGTTTCTTCCTGTTAAAAGGGTGTTTTTCCTTCTCACCTTCCCATCTCCTTGGAGCTATTGAGGTTTCTCACATGACATCATACACACATTGCTTGAGAATTTTCCGCCAACTATTGGATGTGACACAATAGTTGGCGGGAAATGTGTATTCCCCAACTGGTTGGCAGTGGTTCTTGGAGGTTGCTGACTGAAATCAGTTACAAACAAAGTGCTACACCAAAAACCTCATAGTGATTGCTTTGGTTGGTAGCAGATTTCCATGGTTGCCTGTAGTCTTTTTTTTTTTGGTCTGCAAATATTCACTAACTGAGTATTTGCAAGAGGGAGTACTACTTGGATAAGTGCAACTCAAACTGGAAAGTTTGCCTTCAGAGTAAAAGTTGACAGCACTACAGGCAACATGTTGTAAAAGGTGCAACTGTTACTTTGAATGCAAGCATTCGTCATTTCTGGATTATGTCGCACTTCTCACAGTTTCACTACAGCTCGGACTGGCCAGCACTTGTAGGCCATTCAAACTACAGCTATGCAATGCACTAGCAACCAAAGCAATCACATCTGATTGGGTCACTGACTGGTCTGTTGGCATGTGTCACTGGAAATTTAGCAATTATTGTTGACCAGTCCCTAGACCTGTGTGACTGGGGCCTTTTTCACTTTATCCTTCAATTTGACTATGATTGTCACCCATCCAAAAAGTTCATGTCACATGGTTAGCGGTTACATGGTTAGTGGTCAAATGCTTAGTTGTCATGTGTTTGCAAAACCTCAATAACATTTTGAGTGACAAAAGGTGGATTTCAAATCCCTTTGAATGTGAAAGCTCAGAGTCATTATTGGAGCAAGGACTGGCTCTAGCAGAGATTTGAAAGCTGTGCAGATATTGCAGACGCAAAGAAAGACATGCAAGCATGACATTGTCATCTTTCTGGATGTCCTACATAAGACATGCATTTTGCTACTCATCCTTTTTACAAAAAAATACACATGTGAACTGTAATCTTCTGCTGTCCCCAGAATAAAAACAGAACACAGAAAATGGACCACTTTTCTTGTAATACTGGATGGCAATGGGATAATTAAAAAGAGAGCAGTCCCAACTATCACACCTGTCAATTAAATCCAGGTTGACATAAAGTGCGTACTTCTCATGGAGTAAACACAATATGGTTTAACAAATGGATTGACTGACTACTCGTTAACAGCTGCACATAAATGCAAGTGTAATTGTTCTGGCAGCAGGCATTAGCATAAGGAATGTTTGTACTTTTCTTATAACAATTCATTTTGAAATGTATGTCTTTAATAACACACACATGAAACAATGGTGTGAATTAAATTAAATGCCTCTCTTTAAAAGGGTTGGTTTCAAGTATCTATTTCTGATACAGATGATACAGTAATGACAGAAAAAATGATGGTTTATTTATATAGAAATTTGCTGTTCTTGTCATTTAAAAATAGAGCCCATTTTGAATCAGTTCATGAAAGTATGACATTTCTGTGAAATACTGCCCTAAAAACATTAGCAGTAAACATTTTTTGTCAAAATGCAACAAAATCAAAGAGCAAGATCAGACAGCTGAAAAAAAAAACCCCACCACAGTGTCTCAGTAAGGCAGGGCCATCACTTTCCACCAGATCAGCTTCAGTGCATCTTGGCTTTGAATCTACGTGATATTCCATCATTCGGTGTTTGGTCAAGAGCACTAATATGTCAGTTCGAAATCTCCTGTGGGATCTTTTGATTTCATCGAAGGCATACATGCCAAATGGATGAGTGCATTATCATCCTGGAATAGACAACTCCCATTAGGACAGAAAAGTTTTATACCAGAAAGGTGATCATTCTTTGTTTCAGTTTGAAGTGAATCTTTGCTTTAAGAGGACTAGTGAATCCAGAAATGCAGCATGTTGTAACAGAGAAGTCTTTGACAGTGTAAAATAACATGAATCCATTTTTTTCTTGTTCATTTTTTTTTTTTACAAAAAATGCAACCTTAACATGAATTAGTAAGTAATGCATTTTAATAGGAACGTTTAATAGCATCTACGAGTGTGTAGACAACAACTTCTCAACAATATTTGACGCTCATATATTTAATCATCACTCTGTGATATAAATGCCAACGCATAAGTCGAGTCAGAAACACATATTTTTTGTTGAGAAAGCATGGCAACCAGGAAAACCGTTTTAAAAGACACAGCAACCATTGTATTTGAACAATTATACACTGCTCAAAAAAATAAAGGGAACACTCAAATAACACATCCTAGATCTGAATGAATGAAATATTCTGATTGAATACTTTGTTCTGTACAAAGTTGAATGTGCTGACAACAAAATCACACAAAAATCATCAATGGAAATCTGATTTTTT
>JAMQGT020009051.1:0-10887 GCA_024447675.2 Pterophyllum scalare | reverse complement strand
AATCTGTCAGTGTTTACATTTGTTCTGTATTGGTGCCATTTTTGCATTATGTAAAGCACTTTTGGAGACTTCATTTTTATGAGACGTGTGGTTTAATTGGACAGTAAGCCAGCTTTCTACTGCTGTCACACACCTACACTACAATATGTGGCCATTTAAGTTGAATTCACAGATAAAAAAAACTTTTCAGTGTTTTTCATCTGCAGAAAGAAGGTATTATAGATTATCTTTTTTTTTTCCTTTGCAGCACAATGTTACCATTTACCAAAACGGCACTGTGAGGGATCTGATGGAGACACCCAGTGGTTGCCAGAGTAGAAACACTTCAAACAGACACTGCACTTCCTGGATTGTCAATCTTGCAGAAATCCTACTTTTGCTACTCTCAACTAGAGTAATGTAATACATGCATGAGCGACAGACCCAATTGCAACCTTGATAAAGGAAGACAAAGTTGATCAAATCTTTAATATATCTGCATTACACCACATTTTCCATGTTTTTTCCCTCTTTTATTTATGTCTTTTATCTTTCTTGTTAATTGTTAATCACAGTAATTTTCTTTAGCAACTGATTAATTATCATACCAAACATTGCAGCTCAAAATCTTTGACCATATCTACCTTTATACAGATAACACTAAATGTTAATGTTTTTAATGTAGTTCAATTTCTTCCTTCTCCACTTTTAAAATTAATAAATGAACAGGAATTTTTACATTACACATATTAATGGTTTGCCAGTGTAATATCACAATGGCATAATGTAAATTTGTAAGCTGTCATACTACTTCTATGATAGTAGCAGTATGTTGATTGTTTCTGAATTGGCAATAATAAATGCTTCCATGATTTTCAATATGATTGCAGTTTTCTTTTGCCTTGTATTTGATCTGTTAATTGTATTATTATTTTTGCTTTTTTAATAGATCTCAACTTACTTTATTATTAAAACCAAAGGTTGTTAAGAATAACAAATTAGTGTCGCGTGTACTTATTGAATCCAGATCAATCAATAAACATACATGACACTGCATGCTTTGCCAAAATTGAGTTATTGACACACATTTATTCTTTTTATACATCCTGAGCGTAATTAATAAGAAAAAAATGCATCCCGCAAAAAAATGGTAGTAAATGAAACTTACTAAGACTAAGATTACAGTTTCCAACACTTCCCTGAAGGGGGCGCTCTGATTAATTTGCCTACATGTCACTGACAGTGCAAACAGAGAATGAATGTGTACGGCTAGCCGGCTGGTAGCTTCGGCAATGTTGTCACTATCAGAATGATATCGCAGCGGGACAGAGGAGAACTTGCTCGGTTTTATACTGTTACAGATCCCAAGAAGCACCGGAAAGGCTATACTGTGTACAAAGTCACTGCAAGGGTAAGTAAATAGATGATGGGCAATGAGAAGACTAGGCTAATGCTAGGTAGCTGTGCTAGCCAAGCTATTATGGTTATAAAGAGAACCCAACAAAAACGGCAGTTTAACCTCTGGACGGTGAACTAAAAGTAGACATATGTGTAGCTAATGGGCATATTCAGACGCTCTTTTATTTTAAAACACAAGTTGTCTATTTGCTAACTTACACTATCGATATGAGACTAATTGAATGTGACCCAGAGTTAACCCGGGTGTTAACGGCTTGATGTTAAGCAACTAAGTTGACGTTATAGACAGACATTCGTGAGGTGGCAACTTATTCTGTTTATAGTACTTTTTCATTCATGTTTCTCAGCAAAAAAGCCCTAGAATAAGTATTTAACCCTTCTGCGATAGGTTGTGTAATAATATTCATTTTAGTGGCTTTAGCTCTCAGTATACCCTCGAGAGTGAGTGAGATGCGGTAAAGTATGTTTTAAAATAAATCGCCTGCAGTTTTGGACAGGGACGCTTTAATTTGTAAATAGGGGTTTGTGTCCACGATAGGAGCACATACCTATTTATTTATTTATTATACCTAATTTAGGTATGTGTTCCAAGGTGTCTATCTACCCCATACTTTAAGATATTCATATCCAGTTTTTTTCTAGTGGGTAAAGCAAAGTCCTGACTACATGCATGTCAATTCTGAAAGCTCTCAGACCTTGTGTTATTAATCTAAATCAGTTTTTGTGCACTATCCTCCGTGCAGACAGGCTGCACTTGAGCTCTTTTTCAGTTTTGGGGGATATAAAAATATCTATCAATTTGACCGTCTTGGCAGTAAAATATTTTTGTCCAAGAATCCATTTCATTTATGGGAGACCTTAGAGATGAGGAAAAACATGGTTGGGTTTAGTTCTACCTCTTGTAGGGGTATCTCGAAAACTAAAGCACTTTTTGGCAGTTTGTCACTAGGCTACTTGTGATGTATGGTTCAGAAACAGTGGCGCTAACAAAAAGACAGGAGGTGGAGCTGGAGGTGGCAGAGCTTTTCATTGGGAGTGACCAGTGACAAGATCAGAAATGAGTACATCAGGGAGACCGCTCCGGTTGAGTGGTCTGCAGACAAAGTTAGCGAGGCAAGGCTGAGATGGTTTGGACATGTGCAGAGGACACAGTACAGGGACAGTGGATATATTGGTTGAATGTTGAGCTGCCAGGCAGTAGGAAAAGTGGAAGACCACAGAGACGTTTCATGGATGTAGTGGAGGAGGACATGTAGAGGATGGTGTAACAGAGAAGGATACTACAGATAGGGTGAGATGGAGGCAGATGATCTCCAGTGGTGACCCCTAAAGGGAGCAGGTGAAACAAGAAGAGGATTACTCACAGAACTTACTGGCATCAAGCAGTGTGTCTACTGATGATTGAATTTATCTCATTAATTCAATTTTAATTCAGATTTATTTATATAGCACCAAATTACAACAACAGTTGGCTCAGTCAGCATTTACAGCAGAAATCCAGTGACCACATGTGCACATTCCCAGTTTAATAACTGGATTCGGACAGGCTTAGTTTCTTAGCTTCCGCCTGGCTGCCGTCCTTTCTTGTTATGACTCTTGGTGATGTCTCGTTCTAACACTCGAGCCTTCCATCACTTGCTTCATAATGCAGTCATTGTGATGCTCAGAGCCCTGTCCCTGACAGCCTCAGTGACAGCCTCGCAAGAAAGTTGCAACAGTAAAGATAGTGAATCACATGGATTTTCTCTTCTCCCTCGTTCACACAGATAATCTCCAGGAAGAACCCAGAGGATGTCCAAGAGGTAAGACATGCAGCAGTTATTATTATTATTATTATTTATATATTTATTTATTTTAATCTAACTTTGTGAGTAGTCGATGCTTCTTTACCCATGGCAAGCAAGAAATACTGTGACAGAGGTCATAGTATTGCTTGAGAGAACATCCAAAAACTATGGCAAGACGACGCCTACATGGACAGAAATACACAGAACTTACTCATCACTCATTTTGCTCAAAACAACAGTTTTGTCATTTTAAACAGTTTCACCGAACATTTAACAAAAACTCCACTTGTCTATGTTGAGCATGCATGCCGTCTTACATTTCAAACATGCTGAAGAATGAAGCTTAGCCCACAACCACTGCTAATGCAACAGGCATGATATCAATTATTGTATGTGTTTCTAAGAGACAGAGGAAGTGTTTTGCCAGAAACACACATGCCTCCATTACTGAGTAATGTTCCTGTTTGGGAGCAGTGATTGGCCTAGATTTCCTCATACCATCTAGCGCTCCAAAATTTCTACACACAACACTGTCATCTCAACATTTGGCCATTATGCTTTTCTTTATTCCACTAAGTAAGTAACTACTTGATTCAAGTTTGTGTGAGTTTGTTGTCGCTTGTATTTTAAGTTTTGATACATAAGATGGCGGTGAAATGGGAACTAGATTGATTTATGTGCTGGCCTAGTAGCAGTTACATAAGGAAAAATCATTATAGTTTAATACTGTGGCATGCTCTTGTCATTATGTTGGGTACAGTAGTTTTGAGTTTAACAAGATAACAGTGATTTAACAGGATTATCAGTGACAGTGAGACATTTACATTTACAAACAAGTAGAAAATCAACTTTCTTCTCCTGTTTAGTTGACAAAATCGATAATCCATACAACCTCTGATTTCATCCAAGTCTTCTGTCTCTCTCTTTCTGTAGATAACAGTATGGAAGAGATACAGTGATTTCCGGAAACTCCATCAGAATCTCTGGCAGCTACACAGGAATGTATGTGGGCAATCAGAGCTGTTTCCTCCCTTTGCTAAGGCCAAGGTTTTTGGTAAGAAGATAACCTTCTCTACTCCCCTGTGTCACACATTTTCCCTGATAAAATTATCTAGAGCAAAAGCTTGTCTGTTTTCTGATTGTATTAGAACTGTTCTTCCACAGTCCCGTTCTTCTTTTAGATTTCTTTTGGTTCTGTAGTACCTCATCTTTGGGTTTTTAAGGTTTTGAACAAAGACAAATGTGACAGAAAGACTTTGTAGTTAATGTTTTGCCCCCTTCAAGTAGCTTAGTGTTATAATACTGTAATATTATACTAGTGAAACTAAATACAGTATAATCACTTGCTTAATGGCAACATCACTTATGTATGTTTTTTTTTTTTTAATCCATGCATGTCTGTATAGGTCGTTTTGATGACTCAGTGATTGAGGAAAGAAGGCAGTGTTCTGAGGATCTCCTGCAGTTTTCTGCTAATATCCCTGCTCTTTACAATAGCCAACACATCCAAGATTTCTTCAAGGTACCCTAGCACACACTGGCAGAAACGCAAGAATAATCACATAAAGACTACAGACTGAAGTATTTCTTATTTTTCAGGGTGGTGAGGTCCACGACGGCTCAGAGCTCATTGGACCAGCAGAGCCCCTTTCTGAGTTCCTGGCTGACAGTTTATCAGACTGTAGCTCTGATGGTAGGGTTACACATAATATACTTTCCCTGTTAATTCAGTTATGAGTCTTCCTATCATGAATCTTCCTGTGAGCTTACAATAACAGCTTCTTCCAACTTGCTAAGAGATGTGTGGATTTATTTTTCAGTTCAAAGAGACATCAGTGGGGCAGAAGATTTGACTATCACATCTGAGTATGGAGGTATGTATGAACATGCGCGCGCACACACAAATGATTATTTTTGGATATATGTGGGTCTATTACATAGACAGTGTACAAGAAGATTAGAAATTAGTATATCAGACAGCGTAGATTGAGCAGTTTAGAGACTAAGTTTGAGAGATGATGTGAGATGGTTCGCACATATGCAGTGGAGGGGTAGTGGATATATTGAACATTGAATGTTAAATATTGAGCTGTCAGGCAGGAGGAAATGAGGAAGACCACAGAGAAGGTTTTGTGGATGTTGTGAAGTGTAGTGAAGGATCTGCTCTGGTGTCCCCTAAAGGGAGCAGCTAAAAACATGAGAACAAAAAGATGTGAATTTATTAAATATGTCTGTTATGACCCTGGGATTTCCGTTCTTCCCAGGCCCATCCAGTGACAGTGACCTGACCTCCCTGGCAGTGGATACAGACTCTTTGGCTGAGTTGGATGATGGCATGGCCTCAGGTCACACCTCCCCAAACCAACCACAAGGGGGAGCCACCAACATTAGCAGTAGCTGCAGCCCTCGCTTGCCCTCCCTGCATGTACGTCGCACTCCATCACCTGCCCCAGTCCCTGCCTCCTCAGCCCCTAACCCAGAGGTCAGCTGGCCAGGTCGAACGCCACTGTTCTCCAGCAGCCTGAAAAAAGCCGCTGGCGGCAACCTTAAGGACGTTAATTCGGACTACTTGGACAAAGCCAGCGAGCTCATTTGTTTTGCTGTACAAAAGGAGAAGGAAGAGGATTACCAGGCAGCTTTTTCATACTATCGCAGTGGAGTCGACTTGCTGCTGCAAGGCGTCCAAGGTTAGTTTGACTGAGAGTTCAGTAACTTCTCTAATAAGTCAGTGGTTTTAAATTGAGTGACACTTGAGGTCAGGGACACACCTAGAAAGCTGACTTTCTGTCAGAGATCAAGATTATGATTGCTCCTTTTTAGGTGAGCCAAGTGCTACTCGGCGAGAGGCCGTGAAGAAGAAGACTGCTGAATATCTGATGCGTGCAGAGCAAATATCTAGTCAGTATCTGAGAAGCAACATGGGTCAAGGGTCAACACAAACAGTGGTGAGTGGTAGGGGAAATACTGGCTTTTATGTTGTCTGGCTTATGTTATGCAAATGTTCTTTTATATGTATGCATCCACTGGGTTCCTCACACACAGAAAAATGTTGTGACATTGCTAACCTTGTAATGATTAAAAGGAAGCAGTTTATCCTTTTGACTGAATGATTCAAGTATATACAGTGGGTACAGAAAGTATTCAGACCCCTTAAAATTTTCACTCTGTGCCTTGTCACAACTCTGTCTCTGAGCTCCTTGGGCAGTTCCTTCAACCTCATGATTCTCATTTGCTCTGACATGCACTGTGAGCTCTTCTATAGACAGGTGTGTGCCTTTCCTAATTAAGTCCAATCAGTTTAATTAAACACAGCTGGACTCCAATGAAGGGGTAGAACCATCTCAAGGAGGATCAGAAGAAATGGACAGCATGGGAGTTAAATATGAGTGTCACAGCAAAGGGTCTGAATACTTATGACCATGTGATATTACAGTTTTTCTTTTTTAATAAATTTGCAATAATTTCTATATTTCTGTTTTTTTTCTGTCAAGATGGGGTGCTGAGTGTACATTAATGAGAAATAAATTTTTTTTTTTATTTTAGCAAATGGCTGCAATGAAACAAAGAGTGAAAAATTGAAAGGGGTCTGAATACTTTCCGTACCCACTGCATGTATAAAACACTGAAAAGTTTTTCTTTTCAAGGCCTTTGGGGTTCAGTGCTGCTCTTCTCTGAGCAGAGGAGGGCAGCAGAGTCCATCTGAGGAGCTGAGTGCATACAGGGTGTTAGGGGTCATCGATAAGGTAAGTTTTCAATTCATAAGTGTTAGATCTTGCAAGCAGACTTTATGAATTCATTTCATTTATGCTCTCAATCACCAGTTTGCCTTTTTTCTACCAAGTAAGTCCGCAATGGAAACACATTTAAATTCATATCATTTAGTGGGAGGATTCTCACCAAATAATTACACTCAGGTCAAGCAGACATTTGTTAATTTAATGAATACCTTGACCCAGAATATGGATGGTATCCAACTCCAGATTTCTGTTCCTCGTGTGTCCTTTACTTCTTTGACCATCTCTTTTATTAGGGGCAATAAAACACAGTAGATTTACTGGATGTATGGTAAGGGCTGAGTGTGTGTATGTTTAGCATCAGTTATGACTACCACAAGGTCAGTTTGGGTTGCTGGTCCTCTCAACCAGCTGCCGGCGAAGCAACTTCTCCACTCAGCCATGAAATGACTTGGCAAGCAGCTCAGGGAGCGACACACACAACACTGAATCAATGATGCTCATCCTCACACACACACACACACACACACACACACACACACACACACACACACACACGCATGCATGCGTGCATGCACACAAAACAACAAACCCTAAGGAAAATGTTGTCACAATACCAACATGTGTTACTCCACTGAGGTGCACCCAAAATACACAATATGTCAGAAGTCTTTGAGGCATAAAAAAAAAGCCATGAACCAAAGATGAAGTTATCCAGCAGTGGCGTTTTCTTTCCTCTTATCTCCTCCTCCTCCTCCTTCTATGTTAAATGGGGACAGAGGGGACAGATGGAGAGAGCTCCTCACCCTACTGCCCCCCTCCTACCCCCCCATCCATGCACCCCCCCTCCTATCCATCCCCTCCCCTTCCCTGATGTTTGTTTCTTAATTATATTAGCACCCTGGCTAGCACCGCCACTCTGTTTACTCACTGCTCCATTCATATCCATTTAGCCTGCACCTGTTTGGTCCCAGTCAGGGTCACATGGAGAGAACGCAGAGAATGCACTCACAAAACATACGCATGCACTACATACACACACACACACACACACACACATACACACACACACACTGGTTCGTACACATATGCTCAAGCTCTCCCCTGAGACAGGGAGGGAGTAAACGAGCGATGCAGATGTCAGAGAGGAAGGGAGGAATGAGAGAAGAAGGAGAAAATGAAGATCTCAGGAAGAAAAAAGAGAAAGCGAGTGAGAAAGACCAGGAAAATAAAATGAGAACAAGGATGTGCTCTCCCTTTCTGTTGAACTTTGACATTTTAGAGGTGGCACTGTTAATAATTACTGCTGCTGTCATGACAAACTGCATAGCTCTGTGGTTTTAGAGATGTGTTCTCTAAAGTTGATGCTCAGTCTTATCTATAAACAGTTATAAAATGACTCTCAATTTGTTCTGAATGTCTTTTAATGATTGGAATGAATGACCAGATTTGTTGATAATTTGTCAGCAAATCTATAAAATGTCCAAAAATATTAAGTCATATATTATCCCACCATTTGTAAATGATCTCTCGGAGCTCTCTTGATTCCTATTTTTCTGTATAATATCACTGAGACTGTAGTTTGATAAGTACAACAGGATTCAACATAGTCGTGCCGACTTAGTATAATTTAGGGACTCACATTAATCTCACAGTATACGTTATGTGTTCCCTGAACTAATCATTGGAAGAAAAAAAAAAGCTGCTTTAAAGGACATAACCGCTATATCATCTTAGACTGTGTGTATATCTGTTCATGTTCAGCAATTAATGGCGCTCTTCCATGGCAGGTTCTTTTGGTCATGGACAAGAGAACACAAGAGACTTTCATCCTGAAAGTAAGTCTAGTGTGTGTATGTGTATGTGTATATGTGTGCGTGTGTGTGTGTGTGTTTTGCTCTGCATCCTTGTCGTCCTGACTGTAAGTGTGAAGTGTGCCAGAAGCCCCTGTGTGTGACTGGTGTAATTGATTCTAATGGGCCTGTCCCTGTCAGCTCCTCTGCTCTCAGGTGTGAGACGTGTGCCAGATGCCAACACACCGCGCAGGCATAAATGACCACACACACACACACACACACCGCGCGCGCACACACACGCGTTCACATGCATGCATGCCTACACACTCTCACACCCAATGTGAACTTTACATGTCGAGCTGATAGATTTGTGTGGCTCTTGTGCTGTATGTAGCTTGATGAATCCAGTGACTTTGGGTTGCCACAGGGCATAACTAGCACTTTGTTAATGGGAAGTTTCTCCTTTGCCACACTTCTTTCTTTCTTGTTTGTTTTTTTTTGGATTTTTTTGATTTTTACACGCCTCATTCCTCACACAACCTAAATGCAAACCTTCCTCTTCCTCGACCTGTTCATTTCCTCCATTTTTCTGCTTAAATGCATGTTATTTAAATCAGTGCATATTTTCCCATTAATTACTCACCTCTTACAACTTTTTTTTATTGCAGGGTCTGAGGAAAAGCAGTGACTGTGGGTGGACTAAAAGGACCATCATGCCTCACTCTGTGCCCCACATGGTGCAGTTGAGAAAGTTTGTCGTCTCTGAAGACACGGTTTTTCTTCTGCTGCAGTATGCTGAAGGTAAAAGACGCATTTCCCTCTCCTCTGTTTCATCTTCCCTCATTTGTCTTCTTTACCTCCACCTCTCTTTTCCGCTCCTTCTCCTGATTCTCTGGTCTCCTGCCCCTCTCTGTGCCCTTGTTCCAGACAGCTGTTTGATAGAGATGGGTGTATGTCACAGGTCATTATTCTGAATACCAGGTGGCGCCACGCTTCATTAGCTATGCCAACACCTGGGCATCCTTACATCCCACTCACTCTAGGATGTGTGTGTAGACTGTGTGCGTGGGTGAGTGCATACAATGAAATGGCAGCCATCTTTTTTAATGCCCTGTAACCTATTCAATCTGGTGTCCTCCATAACCATCCTGTGCTAATATTAGTGGACAGTATTGAATTTTTATAGGGGGATGTTAAGCAGGATTTGATAAAGCCAATCAGAAACATTTTTTTCTACAGTTACAACCCACTTCTGTGATATGGAAAATCTAGGAACACTCCTACTTTTATAGTATTCTGTTCTTTTAACATAAAGGCAGTTGATGGGCTGAATGAGGGTAAACGGGCAGAAGGAAAGAGGCAGCGACCTGAGTGACATTGGACAAAACAACATGTGGATGGTTTTACTTTCTAAGCCATCGAGCTGCCCCACTGTCATTATCATCACTGTGAACTTCGTATTCATTCTCATCACACACAACAGATGTTGGTTCCAATTACTTACACTACAGCTGTGTGCTGTGCATATGTGTATGTCTGTGTGTACGTAACCACTTTTTTTTTGATGCAGTGTTTTCATGTGCAGAAAAGTGAGATGTTTCTAACTGAGCAAAATGGGTTCCTGCATAGGGACCCCCAAACTCTTATAGGACTGTATAGATTCCAACTCCTTTGTGTGCCAGAACTTTGTGATAATCAAATAAGTTAAAAATGAACTAGGTAATGGGTACCAATAAATTTAAAGCAAAGCCTGGAGGAAGAGTATAGAGACACAGAATCTAAGGTGTTTGAAGTTCAGTGTGAAATTTCTGCAGTCTGATGATTTAGCCAGCCAACTTACCTGACCTGAACCCCATAGAGAATCTGTAGAGTTTTAACTGTTATCATGAACACAAGTCAAGTTGCTAAGTTCATAAAAGCAGAAAAAGGATGTGATTTTCTTTTCTGTCTGCACCCTTAGTTCCTCTTCTGATACCTCTGGTTTTCCACATATTGTGCAGCATTTTTAATTTATTTTTAATGCTCTGTTTCTTTCATTTTTAGGTGGGAAACTGTGGTCTCATATTGGAAAATACATGCATAATTTCAGCCCAGAGGACAGCTTTGACATCCCTTTCATTCAGAAGAGCCACACAACTGCTGTGCACTCTCCACAGCATACCATGCCACAGC
>JAMQGT020009050.1:0-18133 GCA_024447675.2 Pterophyllum scalare | reverse complement strand
GACTGGAAAGTAAATGCCATATGGGTGTAATGTCTTAGCCGAGCAGAGTGGTCACCAGCAAGCTCTCAAAATGCTGTTACAGCTGCCACAACTGGGCAGCCTTCACATTGAAGTTATAAATTTAAAAAAATTCTTTTGTTTTTTATAACAATTAAACACAAGCCAAAGATGGTATCACACGCTCTTATAATGAGCTGGAGTTGTTTCTTTGTTTCCACTCCACTTTTGCCAGAAGTAGTGGTTTGATTTAGCAGTGCCCCCCAAAACCACCCCCCTCAGAGAGTCACATCAGTAATCAAGGGTCATGTTCCCCACTCCACATCTGGTCCATGCTGAACTCTGCAGCCGTTCTGCAGAGGGGCCAGTGGGGACCCGGTAATGAGAACCACAGATTCTTGCATCTTCTCCAGCACTGTGCTCTTTTATGAGCCTTGACACAAAGACAAGCTGTAAAAAAAATCCACATGCATGTGGCCTTTTCCCATCCTCTCAGATACCAACCCATGACAAGATGACAAGGGGTCAATGGACGCCGTGAGGAGAATGTCATCTGTTTCACCGCTCAAATGGTGCACTGTGCCCTGGCACTGATCCAGTCCTGCACAAATCGTGTTATAAAAAATGGGTTCAAACGCCATAACAAGCTAATTTTATTTGGCTTGAATTTCCAGAGAGTTTAAATCAACAGCGAAGACAAATCATAAGGAGAAACTATTTGGCATGTGCTCAGTCCAAGTCTGGAATTATTTAGTCATTCAAATTTAAATGCTATGTTCATATTCCATTCATACCAAGCACTACAAACACTTATAGATGTAGCAACTTTACTGGGAGAAGTCCTCACCGTGAGAGAGTAGGCATGTGCTGGAGTAGGAAACGCCTGGTGTGAACACTTCCCGCCTGACAATGCATCCTTCTTCACCGAGTTAAGCAATTTGTCAACAGCCAATTGGGTTTGAAAATGCCTGAGAGATCATATTAGAGCTAGCCCAGACACTGACCACAGCTATCTGGAACCAAAGAAACACACATCCGCATGCACTATAGCAGAATTCCTGCAAGGTAGCTTACAAACAGTTGGGTCTAACTGTGGTAGCCAAAGGGCAGCGAGCAAGCCAACATGTTTTCTTGATAAACTGGAGTCTATTCCTTCAGGGTCGACTGGTTTTGTTGGATGGCACAGCAACAGGTACCATATCAGTAATGAGAAATGATAGGAGGACAAACATACCATCGGCTGCTAGAGAACAAAAGAACACTATTTTTCCCCACACATGCAATGCACCATATAGGAGCCATTTAAAATGATCTATCACATGTCTAATATTTGTAGAAAGCGCTTCATGTAAACAGTGCTAGAAACACAAGCTGAGAAATCGTATGAGTCCACATCAGTGGAAAGAGAAACATGCAGGGAGAACATGAATGAAACATCAAGTTAATCCTGGATTTAACGCAGACTAATGGACAGCTATTTGAAGAAATGAGTTATTTACCCACATGGAAAACTAAGCCAGACACAGAGCTAGTTAGCTGATAACTTTTTCTCACTTTTTCATGAGAATGGCTTGTTTATTAAAATATAATATATATTGAGTAGTGAAGTTCATCCTATAGCAGATATTACTTAATATACTCTGACACCCGCAGCCACCCCCCCCCATGCTGTTGTTTTGTAAATTCAAAAAGAATCTGAAATTCTTAAAATTTGGCCAGCATGAGGGCAAGATGCCTACATACTGTACCTCACCTCAAGAATACATTCCACAAACGCAGTTCACTGCTTTGTGTATAATTCAGCCATCAATCTGGCTTCAAACTTCTTATTACAGGTTTTCACTAAAAGTCCCGTATGGTGCAACAACTCAAGTTATCCATGCGCCACGGAAACGGTGTAACTTGCAATCAGTGGGGAAATAAATGACAATAAGTCCTAAAGTCTGCGTTCCCACGACAGAATTTAAAAGATAAGAAACAGAAAGACAAGAAAACTGCATGCACAAAGAATGTAAACTCAGCACTGAGACGCATGGGCATGCTATGGAAATACATATGGGCGATAATAACTGTAGTGACAGAAAAAAAAACGAAATCAAAAACTAATCCAGTCAATAAGCGTACACCTTGGTTTTCTAATGCTGGCACCTTTTTCAGTAACAGTGTGAAACCGAGGGGATACCTGACTGTGACGTTTACCATCATACTGTGCTGAAAAACAAAACTGACAAAAAAAAGATAATGAATTTTAGAAGGGCAAAAAGGATTTATCACACCACTGGAATAAACAAATGGTGGCTATATGAATATTAACTACATGCGTACAACAATTTAAATAACCCTCGCTTGCATTATCATAATTAATTTGCCAATATCAAAGTAATCTTAACTTATATTTCAGTCGCTGTTTACACTTTCTGTTCTCGCTCCAACTCACGCTGTAGACTTTGCTTCGCTTCTTTTGATGCTGTGTTACCGGACAACTGCCGACTGTCCCCTCCGTGACAGACCAGCTCAGTTTTTATTGAAAGTGTCTGTAGAGACAGAAGTGATATGTTCCGAAATTCGGTTCTGCTTGACCCTCCAGCGGAGTCCCCACCCATCTAATTCAGCTGTCATTCATAAAGTTGGGAAGACAAATGGGCAAATAACGCAGCCTACGCCTGCAGCACCAGGACAAATAATAGATGCCAAACAAGCCCATGTTTTTCGTTCTACTGCACAGTTAGTCAGGCCAAAACGGTTCACGTTTCACTTTTGCGTAAAATGTATTTTACGCTTCGTAAATGTTGGTCAAAAATACCTACTTGCACCCAGGAAACAGTCCGTTAACCTTCTGAAACAGCTTGTAGAAGTCGGACCATCTTCCATGTCGGATTGTGAGCGCAAAAGGAGAGAGGAGCCACGGGGAAAAGTGCGCCTCTGCAGCTGCAACTTGGTGCGTCTGAGCGGAATAAAAAAAACGAAACTATTCCAGGACGCGTTGAGGTGATGGTGCCCTCGATGCTTGAGGCTGTGCGCGATTTAGGAAGGGCAAGGAGAGCAGTGTGGTGCCCCCCCCCCTCCCCCCGGCTCCTCCACCAGCGCTATGACCCAGCACCGCTGGCCGAGGTGTAGCTACAGTCGGTCCGCCTCCTCGGCGTGGTGGCTCCGCTGTGGATGTGCAGCAGCAGCAGACTGAAGGGAGCAGAGACGTCGACGCATAGACACAGAGAAATGGGAGTAGACACACACACACACACACACACACACACACACACACACACACACACACACACACACACACACACACACACACACACACACACAGGGAAAGAGACGGGAGCGCGATACCGTCAATTAATGCACAGACTTCCATTTTGATTTTCAAAATAAAAACCCAAGCGGCGATTCCTAGTGAGAAATAAAAACTATGCCTAACCGGCCTTTCCTCGTGATTTCTAATATAATAATTTAATGCAAACATTCATAAAGAAACAAACCACAAGGACAAAGAAAAATCGGTGCCATATTGTGGAAGAATAAGTGAGCAGTAATATTTCAAAAATACTGTTCATCTAGGAAAATCTCTACAAACCAGTAATTTGAAGGGTCAATCGCCCTGTTTCCGGTGTTTTTGCGTATTTGACACGTTTGGGAGGCACTGCTGTTCTTTTTTCTGAATTTGGCTGCGTAAAAGGGGCCGAACCAAATGCCCCGCGCTCTCTAGGGACACGCTGCTGTTTCCTGATCCACTGTTCAGTGGTCAAGGAGGAGACAGACACAACCTCTAGATTATAGCAGGCAGACCAAAGCATCAGAGGATTTACTTTAGAATGCCCTGAATGAAAAGGTGCAGCACGGTGTTTATTAAAGGACCTAGTGTCTTAGCCATTTAATAAGCAACGTGCTCTTTAGCAAGGCACCGAAGCCCCCTATCATAGTCTTTAGGACTCTGAACTAATTAACTGTGAGAGTTCAAAACAAGGAAGTAGAAAAAGAAAACGAGGAAATTACTTTGGATGTTACCAAACCAAATTTATGAATGGCTGTGTCCAGAAATCATCTTCATTCATATCAGCCTTTCGCTATGCTGAAGAGAACCACAATTAGTAAAACGCAAACAAGTTTGTTTAGTGAAAATAAAGCAAATAATTTCAGGACAAACTTTCCACGTGGTGCATCAGAAGATACATTTATTTAACTTACTGAAAAGTTGCACACAAAACAAATCAGTGTGTGCCTGAATGAGAGAGAAGAGGTGCAGTCTAAACACCGACCCATTCCAAGGTCTGATTCGTGCCTTATCTAGCTCGAGATTTCACATTCAGTCTTTGTGTAGATCACTGCTGGTACTTTGGATTCTCACTTCAAATATCTGCAGAGTCTCGAAGTTAATAAAAGATTGTATTCAGCTGATTTAGTTCACCAGGCTAACTCTGCTGTGTATTTACATAAATTATAATTGTAAATATTGCCTTCAGCTGGAACAGTAAAATAAATCAATGTAGTACATTCCTTTAGGAAAGGCCTAAGTGCAAATATCTGCAAAGAACGCACATCTGCAACCACACTGAAATATTTAGACCTGCTCATGACAGTCTTTGAGTGGAGATGTAATCTTGTATAATTATAATGACCAAAACCAAATAACAGGATTAAAACGAATCAAATTAACCTCAAACTCAGTTTAACCAGATGAGCATTTTTCATCTCATTGGGTGAAAAAACCCCCCAAAAACAGTTGGCTCAGTTAATTCTGGCAAAGTTGTCATTGC
The DNA here is from genome assembly GCA_024447675.2 of Pterophyllum scalare. Taxonomy (NCBI): domain Eukaryota; kingdom Metazoa; phylum Chordata; class Actinopteri; order Cichliformes; family Cichlidae; genus Pterophyllum; species Pterophyllum scalare. The sequence continues at coordinate 13,379 of JAMQGT020009050.1, read as the reverse complement.
AGCAGTAGAATTTTTAAATCATTAGTTTCAAAATCAAGTGTCAGTCAAAAAATTTCCTGTATCATTTTCTCTGATATCTTTAAGGCCACTCTTTGTTCCTGGCAACTGTGCACCTTTTGTCTTAAGGGTAGCTGAGCAATGCAGCACTACTAGTGAGCTTTATATGTCCCCAGCAATATCTACATAGAAAAAAAATGGCACATACTACAATTTTAGGGCAGTGATATAGGAAAAACAGTCTTGTAATATACATCAACAAACTACATGTAACATAAAAAATTAATAAAGATAGTGAGCCATAATAAATGCACAGAATATGCCAACATCTAACAGCATATATGTGCATTATTAATGCTTAAATGGCTAATCTGTCTTTCTCACCGTGTTTAATAGTTGAGGTGAAGTCACTAGTGCAAGTCACAAATGAAGTGAGCTTCCTATCTCTATAACCTTTGCATATGTGTGCTCATGCTATCAGCACTCAGAGCCTAAACAGCTTTGACTCGGCAACATGATACAGCATAAAGTGTGCCAGACTCCCTCATGGCCGCAGCGTTACATACTGATCATATCAAGAGAGAGAGTGAGAGAGAGAGAGGGCTTGCGAGCTGTGGCAGGTTACGTCAGCATCTGCTCTATCAGTCACAAGCATTCCTACACTCTCGAGCAGCTGGTCCATTCAGAGGTCACGTATACCATAATGGATTTTCTCCGATACACCCTGTCACTTCTTCTCCTGATAATGAAAATCCTTAAATGTAGAAACAATGAGAAACTTTCGCGTCCACAGCTAATATTTTTTTCATGGCTTTTTAGATGAACCAAACAAATTCTGTTTTTTTGATGAAGAAAAACAGTTAACATGCAACAAATTACCAACATGTCATTTAATAATTTTAATAGAATCTTACTCGGGGAAGTCCACATATTTCCATGCATAATCTTATCTTCCATATATAGAGATTTTATTCTGAAAATGTTCAAAAAAATGTGTCAAATGTCACAAGCAAACAAACTAATCAACAAAATAAAATGAGAGGAAGCTCAAAGCTCCTTTACGGCTCACTCTGTGCATCCTTTATGGACTCAAAGAAGCTTACATAGAAATTTAGGCATTAAACAAATACTTGAAAATGTTCCCTGTAAAGTTCATGACTGGACGTTTATGAGCTTTTGTGAGATGGTTACAGACTTACTTGCAGTAAATCACAAAGGATGCGGCAGCTCCATCTGTGACCCAGCAGTGAACCCTTCTGATCTGCAGCTCTCCAAAGTGGCGGAGCAACCGTTTTCACAAATGATGAATTATTGCATAACAGGAAGTAACCGACCAGCTTGACCCGTCAAAGCAAACTGATATTTCACCTGGATTAAGATTAGTCCACTCAGAATGAGATACACCTAAACCACAGTCTTTAAAAAAAAAAAAAAAAGCTAAAGGCATGAGCTCAGGAAAAAAGTAAAGAACAAAGATGAATTGTCTTAAAGATAGCTATATTTTTGCTCATGATTAAAAACTGCTTGCCTTCTGAATATATATTCAAAGTCTGAGAAAGACAAAAGCTACAGAACGATCTGGGCAAATCTTGAGCTGTCAGATGCTTCCTTTACTGTTTTAATCTGCACTTTGTTAGGGACACACAGTTGGTTGTGAGGGAGCCAGTTCACATCTGTGGTTTTTAAGTAAAAACTAGTAATGCAAACCCATAAATTTCCTGTTAATATTAACCTAAAATTACAGTAAAATTGTAGTATGAAATTTACTTGTACACTTACTACATTGGTATTAACACAATGGAATAATTAATATTCTGCTTGGTGTGTCTATTGGAAGAATTCATTTATTAATAACCTTTATTTAAGTAGCAATACCACATTTAAAAATCCTCCATTGGTAGTTAAGTAAAACTATATAATTATTACTATGAAAAAAATTGTATCTAATTTATTATTATTATTACCAACATTATTACAAGAAGCATAAAGTGTTAATTCTGATAATTTTATTGCTTGAACTAGTAATCATTTTAATTAAACTGCAAGTTAGTGGAAGTATAAAATTACATGTTCAAATTCCTTTCTTTTTCCTACCAGTAAAGTCCAAACCCCATTTTTATTTATTTTTAATTTTTTGTCTATGATGAAGGAAATAAGCAAAATCAAAACACTGTATCTATAATTACAAGCACATTATGTAAAATTACAATTTCCAAAATAATAGTCACTATTTAGTCACTAATCTATACCTGCCAAATAACTGGGGTATATTTCCCTTCAAAATATAGTCAAGTAAAGTCAACTGAAACTGTCAGAAAAAAGAACTAGTGCACCTCCAAATGAAGTGATGTAGTTGAGTTAAAACACTAAGTTACAATGGAGGTCATGTGAAAAAAGAAAGAGAGAAAAAAATTAGGGAGGCAGACTGGCTATTTCTGCTGAAATCTATCTCATTGATCACTGTATAATTTTTAGGTATCTGGTAAAAATGAACTAAATCAGCATAGCGTGGAAGGCCCAGAAAACCTCAAAACGTCAGTGAGGTTTCTTCTCCGGTTTGATGTCTGTCAGTTTGGACAGTGACTGCACATTCTTCTCTCTGTCAACATTAAATCCCATATCCCTCTATGAATGGATAGCATGTGCATAAAAAATATAAAAATATTAAATTATGAAAATCAGAAAGGTGATGATGAAAGAGGTTGAAATCTGATCTGTCTCAATATGGGGCTTGTGTGTCACATGCATAATGAGACTGGCTTTACTATTGTTTGCTGGGGGATCAACAGCTGATTTTAGCAAACATCCTCTTGATGACTATGGCCTGTCTCCCAGCATAAGAGCTGCACATCTTCAGGCGTGTGTGCGTTCTTGTTCACACACAGACTTACACCCACATTACAGACCTCATCCATTTAAAGCACATTTCTGATTCAAGGCACTGTACAAGCTTTTTGCCCACTGAGTACACACGCATGCATGCTTGCGCGTGCACACACGCACGCACACACACACACACACAGACTCAGATCTAAGTGAAACATTTACAGATCACATGCAAGCACACGCAAACATGAGCACACGTACTCATGCAGGAACATACTTACATCTAGGCACAAACACCCGCACACACACACACACACACACATACACACACACACACACACACACACATCACATGCGGCAGACACACACCACAGAGACTTCCAGTCCCCCACCCCCCACCCCCCCACCCCAACTGAATAGTCTGTTCTGACAATCCACAGGACAGCCGGAGCATTGACGTCAGAGGCAGGCCCATGAAAATACAGGGTCCCTGGGGGGCTGAGGGAGTTATGCACATCTTCACAGCTTGGCTTGCAACTAGTTCAACAACCAAAGAGCATATAACTGCCTCTGTTTGCTCGTATTTGCTTGAAAATGCAATAATAGAAATAAAGGTCCACATTTACACAAAGCCCGGCATGCACAAATTTGCATGCGACTGCAATGCGGCTCATCTCAAATGTGACGTCAATGGACATCATTGCACTTGTGATCCATTAGGACAAATGTGAGATGTGCATAATTTAGGTTAATGAAAATCCAAATCACAGCACATCATTACCTGACCTCTGTCGTCTTAATCATTGCCATTTATGAATAACTGCTGTCAGATAGCAGTATATTAGACATACCCAGAGGAAAGGTTTGTTGCTCTCTCAGACATCCTCACAGTCCCAAGAGAAAAGATGACATCTTTGTTTATCGCTCAGCGTTCTGAAACTTGGTCTGTTTTTTCTTTTCCTAAGACATCATTAGGATATCAAGGCCATTAATCTCATTGTTCCCTCTCATTCTAACCTCTCTCTGTTTTTCTGAGACTCTCATAGGTGTAGTTACCATTAGCCTGTCTGCATCAGAGTACAACTTGTGTTGCTTGTGATCTTAGCTGTGTTTTTGTCTTTTAAAACAAAAGGTGGAGCTTCCTGCGCACATATAAAAAAATACATATGGGCATCTTAAATGTGTCTAATTTGATCCTAGCCTTTTTGGTATGAACCACTAAAGGTTATTCCAGAGAATGCCAGTGACATAGGTGCACTGAAAGGGAATCGGCATGTGTGTTTATGTATAGAGGGTTAGTTTTTAAAAAGATTATAAATAAGCAGATGAAAAGTCAAAATTTAAAAACACCGTTTTTTTTGTGACCCCAAATAAAATATTTTCTTCACAATATGTTGCATATACACTGCAGATGATGATCTGCAGCAGATTTTATACTGTAATTTTAGATTTTTGTTATTCATACAATGCACTAAATTTCTTACTGTTACTCTTTTTTTACTTCACAGGAAAATACCACTGACCTTCAGTATTTAAAATCACCAGTGTTTGTGTTATAGAGTGAAAATAAAGGCATTTAAACCAAACAATAATATCCAGCAAACAATAACAAGCATGAAAATTGTTCATGTGCATTAAATATTTGGGAATGAACCAAACAAAATAGAGCTCGGGTCTCATTTTGTTCAGTTCTCTGTTCACTGCTTTGGTATTAAATTTTAAATTTGGTTATTAGCCTGTAGCCTGTTAAAAAATCAGCCCATCGCCACATTTTTTTTTTCCTACAAGAAAAATGACAGCCGATGACAGTGGGAAGACTTATCTCAGCATTATATGTCTTGAGATTATTCCTCACTCAGTCTGTCTACATTCATATGAACTGGTGTGAAACCAAAATGCATCACACTGTTGCATATAGTTTACCCATCCACTTCATTTTAAATTGTTTAAAAAGTCCATCCAAACCCACACGGGTGCTAGATTAAAAACTGTTGCTGTAAACTAAGCGGTGAACCACTGCACTGATCTCCATAAGCAGATGCCTCATATGAAAATACAGAACCTATAGGGAGAGGACACACTTATGATACCAATGTTTCTGGTTGCCACTTGTAGATGGCTGTTCTACTGACTAATCACATTTGAGCTGGCTTTAGAGTGGCTCCACAGTACAGTGGCTTACACTTTTGCCTAACAAATGAAAGATCGCTAGTTTGATCCCGGCAGGAGACACAAATCCCTTTGTGGTTGCATCTGATGTAAAAGAAAATCTGCCACATCAAACATGCAGAGCTACCTGCTGTGGTGAGGGAACACCCAAAAGTAGCCCTTTTAAAAATTTGAGCAGGCGTTAGTTGTATGCAGGTAAAAGGGGAATGTAAAAGAGGAACTGGGTGATATTTCAAATCCACTGGCTATTTTCTGAATTTAAGTTTTTATTAGATTTTTTAAATTCATAAACAGTGACAGACATACACACCAGGAAGTCTTGGCCTGGATGTCTACTGAATACATCCAGATCCCTCAAAACACACCTGCTGTCAGCATATTGCCACTGTCCTAATTTGTCCGTCTAGTTGCAAGCACATATGAGCTCCTTGAAAACTGCCACAGGGATCTGATTTGGGTATTTAGCATTAGTAATGTCTCTGCGGTAAAGAGAGCAGAAAGCGAACGCAGCAAGTAGAGGCTGCATGTGGTATCTCATCTGTATGTTGGAAGAATTCTGTCCATGTACAGATCATGATACACTGACAGGAAATTAAGAGCCCACTGCAGTGGAACCATTAAAGACGGGGGGATTTTTACTGTCAGCGCTGTTGAATTACTGGAAGGATGGTGTAGAAAAGACAGCGAGAATTACACGTTGTGTCCCCAAAGGCAAGTTGCCTGCGACTCCGCCCCAAATAGGAACAGTACTGGCTTGGCAACAGCGGAGAGGAAGAACTGCTGAAGGATGCCTTTTATGGAGTCACTGATTTTAAACATTAGTCCAGAGGAAGTTGAGGAGGACGACTCGTCCGCTCTTCATTTTGTGTTGAGCTAATTAAATGAAAATATAGTCCTGTTCTTTCCTCTATGGGATTCGGTTGTATCCTTAGATTTTCTCTGGTTCTGTAGCTTGACTCTGACAAGGCTCTCATGATACTCTTTATGTTGGTTACTCTCTGTATTCCAGTAGTGTTTCAAATTTAAAGGCAAGGAGTAATGAAACTCTGCAATTGGTCGGTCAGCACATACAAAGTGATTGGACTGATAAACTGAACACTCAGTGTGACTGTTTCACATACAACAGTGGTCCAGTCAGGCCCTCACTTCCAAACACACTGACAGTTGATTGTCAGCTTGTCTGGTAATGAAACAGTCAGCAACACAAAACTTCCACTCCATACAGACAGACTGCTATTACTGTATATCCAATATTTAAAAAATATAAACAACACATTTATGCCATTTAAGTCTATCTATGTGCGAATTCAGTCTTTTTCGCTGCATGCAGAACGGTGGACCAGTACACAATGTGATCTAGCTAGTAAATAAGTCTGGCCAACGACAATAAATAAAAATATGTTCCTAACTCTTACTGTTACTCTTGGCATCCATGTAGCTTTGTAGCTTTAGTTATTGTTATTAACATAACATTGCACTAAATGAAATAAATGCTGAGATCCAGGAATGCAGCAGAAAAGATAAGCAGATAGACAATCAAGGAGGATTTATACAGACTGGGAGTACAGTCAAATCTAAACCATCAGTGAGCATAACATAACATGAGCACACTTAAAATGTCAGCAGTAGTTTGTAATTACACAGAAAGCAGGTCAACGCCAAACTAGGAAATCAGGCTTTACACTGTGAAAGATAATTTAGAACAGACAGTTGTGACAAATATTTTACCACTCACCATGATTTCACTTTCATATAATTTCAGCTGGGCAGACTTTTTTCCACATTGGACCATTACACTAGAGAGTGCATTCTTATCATATCCAAGAGAATCAACAGTCAGAGCTGCAAAGCACAGACAAAAGACTACGAAGTTGAAAAAAGAGCATTGTTTTAGTTTATATGATTTTGCTATCTGCATGCAAGTCGGAGGTCAGGCAGCCCCGGAAGCTGATGAGTATTTTAGTACGTCAATAGAACCACTGTAGACAGTTTTTTAAAAAAGCATTCAAACATTAGAGGTGCTGGTGTGTAAGGCAGCTCTCCGAGCAGCAGAGCATACTTCGACTGCAAAATGAAACATTTGTAAATTCAGAGCACTGCCAGAATTCCTCTGCCTAAATTCAGACCGTCACAGACGATGTGGGGCAGACCTCTCAAATGTACAAATTTGCTATAAGTAGCCACGCAACATTAATGCTCTGCTCAGTTTTTCTAATACAGTAAAGAAATCCTTGAGAACAAACTTGCCATGCTCTAATTTACACAGTGAAAAGATGAGTGCAATGTGCCACTTTTTTACCATTTTTGATTTGTGATGCAATTTGTTAAAATTACTTTTTTTTTCATTAACAGAAACAACTGTAATTCACTCTTTTTTGGCCAAATGCGCGCGCACGCACGCACACACACACACACACACACACACACACACACACACACACACACACACACACACACACACACACACACAAAAAAAAAACTCTCAAAAGCTGCAAAATGTAGGGAATATGTAGCATCTTTCTCCAGTCTTTTGTTTTATTTAAAGCTCGACTCACACTGTGCACTTGATGGACAAAACTCAATGGTGTGATACATAATGAACATATTCCACTGGACATTTCAACAGTCTTACAGCAGACACTAACAGTGGAAGCCGGTTTCAGCTGGCGTGCCTCATGCTGACAAATTTAATGTGACCGTATAACACCTCTTACGCTCTCAGTGGCATACTGTGATCCAGGCCTCACACGGATTAATTGAATCAAAAAACAAAAAAGGGTTCACATAAGATAAGTGGCCAAAAGATAAATATTGATAAGGCTTGCATCAGTTCGTGAGGGAAAACAGATTGCATGTTCAAGGAGCACGCAATTGGGCAGGTGGTGCAGATATGTGATGTGGAGCTGTGTGGAGCGCTGCAGTAAAGAGAACTGCAGAAGGCACATGAATCAAAAAAAAAAAATTAAATGGGTGAAGAAAAAAAAAACGTGATGAAAGAAGTGTGCAGGGGTGGTGGTTTGAAAAGGGGGGGTGTATTTGCGTCAGAGCTGGAGCCAATGAAGTCAGAGACGGGGCAGGCTCAAGCAGGAGATGCTTTTACTGCCACTCACAGCTCTCGCTTGGGCCTCATGTGCTCTACGTCACAGAGCTGGCACAAATTATTCCTGCTTCAGTGTTTGACACACACATGTGCATGCATCCACACTATAAAATGAAATTTCTGTTTATTACACACATATCCTGCACCATTCAGTGACATTCAAAGTAACTAACCGGCAGGGTGTATTTTGTTTCCTTTAAAGTGCAGCTTACAGTAAAAGATTTTCCTTTGGATTCAAACGTCTGAAATAAAGATGCTGACAAAACAAGATTTTACATTTTCTCATAATGTGTTTCCATAAATACATCTTTGGACATTAACATAGGGCTTTTCAACATCAAGATAATATTTATATATGCATTATATAGCCTGATAGCTGCTCCAGAACCAAATGGCTCTCATGTCAGTATCAAAGGATGCAATGCTGAGACAGCAATGAGGCACAATATGCCACATTATGATGCCATTAAATACAATATAAGAGTGTTTTCTCCACTGATTAGAGGTTTTTAAAAAATGCACACACCTTTTCTTCCTTTCTTCCTTAAATCCTCCACCCCCCCAACTCCCCCAATCTGTGACAGTGCCACATTCACAGACACACACTCATTCATTCATGCATATCTCACACATGCAAATCCTGCTTATTTAGATTAGCAGGCAGTGTTTCTGTTGTTGCGCCACTTCTGACCTAGATTATCACATCCATAATTCTAGAGGAGAACTATGATGATGAGCATGTGGTCAGGAGTCTGAGGAGGAGGGGGTATAAAAACAAGCCCCCCCAGAAATATGTTTTTAAATTACAAATAATAAAATTAATTAATTAATTAAAAGCCAAACATTGCTCATTTTCCATGCAAAATGTTCCACTGTACAAGCTTGGAAAAGCTGCAGGCAAAACAAGTCAAATGTGGGTCTTTGGATGTGCACGAGTGCAAACGTGATCATATGCAATCTATGGAAAACACATAATATTATAATATTAATAATATAACACTTATACATTTTATTGTTTTGGCTCGTAAAACGGACACACAATTTTCTGGTTGAACATAAATATCTTACTAATGATTTGTATTAATATGTGGGTGAAAACACAATTCAGTTGTTTTTTTGTTTTTTTTACTATTATAACAACCGGAGCAACAGCTGCAGCTCTGCTGGCAAGAAGCCACATCCTATGGGCAATGACGCAAGCAGGAGACATCAGCCATGACCTCATCAGCCCGCCATCACAGCACCACTCTGCTGTTCACCTCACGCTCACACACTCTCACACACACACACACACACACACACACACACACACACACACAGTGTTGCAAAAGGTAGACTCTATCCCTCAGTGTTACACAATGCTACCTCTCTACTTGAACACACATATGCTGACATCCTAACAATGACCTGGCCAAAATGAGGCCCTTTTAACAAACACACACACACACGCACACAGTTAAATCATTACTTACAGCTGAGTGATGTCACACAGCCTGTCACTGCATGCTCTTGTGACAGTGTACGGTGTGTGTACAGTGAGGAGCTGAGACTGTTTGGCCCTGCTCCTTGTATAAGCATTAAACGTAGACACACCAAGCAGAAGTAATATTAAATGTAACAAGAAGACTTTACTAAATACGATAAACATTTTATTAAAAATTCAATATTTTTCATATTTGATTGATGTTCTTTTTGTACAGCTGGTTGAGTTCACCCAAAGCTTACCTAATGAGCTTTTATGTCATAAGACCAAAAAACACAGCACAAAGAAATTCTACAGCAAATTTTATTGATACACAAAATGTTCAAGCATGTTTTTCTTGGCTGAAAATAAAGACTAATACATAATTTATTGTATTTTTTTTTTATCACTGTTTCTATATAGTCAAACATAAAGTAGGTGATCCAAGAATGAAACAGAGTCAATGAAGTGTGCCTGGCTTTGTTTACTTGATATAAATCCATTTGGTGTCCCAGACAAAAAAGAAAGCAAGAAAAAACAAACACTTAAAAAAACAAAAATAAAAGGAATGGAAGAATTTCCAGTAGTGGCTGGGTGGGTGGGTGGCTGGGTGGGGGTGGATGAGCAGTAGCTGGCTGCCTGCGTCCCTCATCACAACCCAAACAAAGTCGCTATGAATCATAGGTGAGAAATATGGGTGCTGACGTAGAGGCGTGGAGATCTCACTGCACAGCAGACATCAGAGCAGGCCAAGATGGCCAAGCAGCCAGACATCAAGTCTGCCTATTTATTGATAACACATGGATAAAGTCTATTCATGAACTAAACATGTTTTTATATATACACACACACACACACACACACACAAAGCTTGCCCTTTATTCACATGAATCTGAAACTAGTTCAGTTTTACTGTATTAGTACTAGTAACACTTCAGGAGTTACAACTTTTTAAAATGAATTTCTATAATTTTCAATCGTTCTTTTCAAGTTTGTAAAAATATGATTTGACCTTTGACCTTTAACGTGTAATGTGTAATGTGACAGCAGTGATTTTTTCCCCCCTTTGCAAAAAAAAATTGTGATTCTGAAACTCCCTTGAAAATTAAGCGTCATGCAAATCTGCTATTTTCAGGATTTTTTTTCAGTATTTACAACCAAATTTGCAAACAACAGCAACTACAATAAGAGTAAAAGAACACTCTTAAACCAGAATACTATTTATCTGCTCTGTGCTGGATTTGTCTGATGCCTCTCACTCCAGCTTATCTTTATACATTAGCCCCACCTAGTGTTTGCTAATAATAGAGAACACCGATGGAAGCATCTGCCAACGATTATTAAAAAGAAAAGCAAATTAAAAAAGAAAGCAAAGCTCATAACTATTAACTGTCGTAATGTCCTCCTGATTTCCTAACACCTATTGTCCTCTGGGGTCAAAAAAGACCCCAGGACATTACGAGGGTTAAAAAAAAAAAAGCAAACTTATATAGTAAAGTTGTAAAATGGTAAATAACATAAAGAAATGAAAACAGTTTGGACTCTTGTGTGAATCTTTACTTCTGTAACATGCAACACACACTGTGACCACTAGCAGGTATTCTTGCACTAACCGATATTGTTCCAAACTGTGCAACTGGAGCCCCTCAGAGACTGAAGCTGTGAGCTGCTGCACATGTTTGTCTTAAAAGAAGAACACGAATAGGAATATTCTGTAAAGACATCAAGTCTGCCTCTTTACTGATAACACAAATGTGACTGAATTCGGTTTAACACTAACTGCCACCTAGCGTCACAGGAGTGGTGCTGCAAACCTCTGCTGCACTTCCATTCTTTCAGCATCGTCAGCACAAAGCAAAGGTAGAGACACACAACCATCCTTATAGCTAATCCACAGTCCTCAAACAAATCAGTCCACAAGATCTGGAGCGATTCTCTTCATGTGCTAAATTAAAAATTAAAATTAAAATTAAAAGAAAGAAAAAAGAGAGATTCTAAGTGGCCTTGGCTGTGCTTTTTTCATAAGATCAGGGCCTTTTTGTTTTTGTGAGTGGAGGCCATTTTGTAATGTTCTTCATGACATATTGTTATTGAAGTGGAAGCGCCATCATTGTTACAGTGTAGAGGAAATATGGCAACCATTTTGTTTAATGGCTGTGATGCAGGGACACATTGGTGACACATTTAAAATATTATCCTCTCATCCGACATACGAACTTCCATTAAAAAAGTTGGCTTAAAGAAAAAAATACTGGCACGAACTATGGAATATGACGGCTGTTTAAATTTGGGTAAAACCTATTGTTTACACAATCTTACTATAACACACAAAATCTCTGCCTTTGAGTGTTTCTTTGACCACTAACTCGTTTCTTATCTATATCAGATGTCATCATGTTGTCTAGCAACCACCTTACAACAGGCTAAAATGACCCACTTTTAGCATTTATGCACTTATATCACCTTATAAGTACACTGCATCATTTTTATTTCACCACAATGACATCTAATTTATATCCACAAAACTTCAACATGTTGCCTTGCAACCACTTAGCAATGGGCTAAAATGGCCTAAGCATCTACATTTTATAAAAGCATCGTGTCATTTTAATTTAATGGCCAACAGCACGAACAGGTCAAACAATACTGGAGCATGGGCATGTACTAGTGTAAAGCATGTTCTTATTTATAATTTAACTTATTTATATAAATTGACTGATATCAGAAAACCCAAAACTCTCTAAAGCTACATTTTAGCATTTCTCAGCTTGTTTGTTTGTTTTTAATTAAAAAATTTTTTTAAAACTTTTTTTGGCTATTCTCGGTGCTCTCAGGAGAGCAGTTTCATTAAGGCAGTTAATTCAGCAAGGACCAAGTGAAAACAAAAAAATTTGAAGCTAGCACTTAAAAAACAGTATAGCAACCATCTTGCAAGTAGGGGAAAAAATGATTTAGTTTTTGCAAGTAGAAGCAGCAACCAACTGATCACCCAGAAGTTGAGTGTGCGATACCCTCAACCAATAGGTCACCTTGCGGGAGGCAACCTGTCTCCAAACAGTCCCAGTCTGTCTTGAACTGATTGCATTCATTCTCAAAAAGATTTGCAAATAATTGGCATCTAATAAAATGCAGACAGATTACAAACACGTTGCAATCAGTCTGAGTCTTCTGCGACATGTCTCTTTGCAACAGAGGACTCAACTCAACTGATTGTTTTCTGGTTATATTCCAATATAGAAGCAAGGCTGCCGTGCACCTATGTCATTTTGCAGTTAAAGTGCCGTCAACTACGTAAGTTACGTAATTTCTGTTTCAAATCTATGAGATTCTGGCTGGACTCTGAATGTAAGCAGTTAATGTGAACTAATGTGTATGTGCAGCAGATTTTCACCAATTTCTGACAGCTGATCACTGCCAACTTAACCCCATTTGACAAACTGACAGCAGGCTGACTCTCTGTCTTGATGCACTAAAGTCGTTTTGAACTGACTGCAAGTGGTCGCAGACGTGGCCCCTACCTTTGAAGCCACCATTTCAAAAGCAACCAGATCTCACGTTGCTCATTGCATGCGATTGCAATAATTGTTTGTTCTGCAGTCTCCAGCTAGTGTTTTCCCCTAGTGTGACTGTAGTATTAGCAGAAGGTGGAGGAGAACAAAGTTAAAAGATGAGTGAATACTGGTTGGTCTCGGCTGGGTTGTGAGATACATGAATGAAAAAGTCTGATACCATTTTGTGTGTGCTAAATTTGTTTGCCTTGCGTACTTGTGTTTATGTTCCACTGCACCTGGTAATGATGTATGAAATTAGATACCTAATTGAAAA
>JAMQGT020009049.1:0-60485 GCA_024447675.2 Pterophyllum scalare | reverse complement strand
AATATCATGGAAAAGTTGATTAATTTCCATAATTCCATTCAAAAAGTTAAACTTTCATAGATTATAGATTCAGGGCCCACAATTTAAACGATTTCAAGTATTTATTTGCTTATTTTTACATAATTTGGGCTTCCAGCTCATAAAGCCCACGAAAACAGGATTTCAAAAAATTAGAATACTGTGGAGAAATTAGCCCAAATTTTGCAGGGCATGAATGTTTTACATCTGAGTGTGACACACTAATCTTCTACTAAGCTCAAAGCACCTGCACAGGTTTCCTCAGGTGTCATTAAATTGCTTCAGTTTGGTTCAAATCTCTCAGTTCGGTTCAATATGGGGAAGACTGCAGACCTAACAACTGGCCAGAAGACCATCATTGATACCCTCCATAGGAGGGGTAAGCCACAAAACTTCATAGCTAAGGAGGCATGGCTGTTCACAGAGTGCTGTGTCCAAGCATATCAATGGAAAGTCTAGTGGAAGGACAAAATGTGGCAGGAGAAGATGCACCAGCAAAAGAGACGACCGTGGGCTTCAGCGGATTATCAAAAAGCGAAGATTCAAGAATCTGGCTGAGATCCAGAAAGAGTGGAATGAGGCAGGAGTCACAGCTTCAAAAACCACCACATTCAGACACATCCGGGAGATGGGCTACAACTGTCGGGTCCCTCGGGTCAAGCCACTTCTGAACCTGAGCCAACGTAGGAAGAGTCTCAACTGGGCCAAGGAGAAGAAGGCCCGGACCATTGGCCAGTGGTCCAAGATCCTCTTTTCCGATGAAAGTAAAGTGTGCCTTTCATTCGGGAATCAAGGTCCAAGGGTTTGGAGGAAGACGGGTGAGGAACAGAGCCCAAACTGCTTGAGGTCCAGTGTGAAATATCCACAGTCATGATTTTGGTGTGCAATGTCTGGTGCAGGTGTTGGTAAACTCTGCTTTCTCAAATCCAAGGTCACCGCAACAGTCTACCAGAATGTTTTAGAGGACTTCGTGATTCCTTCTGCTGAGGATCTGTATGGAGATGCAGATTTCATCTTCCAGCAGGACCTGGCCCCTGCCCATGCCGCCAGAAGCACCAAAGCCTGGTTTGATGCCCATGCCATCACAGTGCTTGACTGGCCAGCCAACTCGCCGGACCTAAACCCCATTGAGAATCTATGGGGTATTCTCAAGAGGAAAATGAGGGCCACCAGACCCAACAACAAAGCAGAGCTGACAGCAAGCATCAAGGAAATCTGGACTTCCATAACTCCCAGGCAATGCCGCAGGCTGATCGCCTCAATGCCACGTCGCATCGAGGCAGTGAAAAGTACCATATTTTGATTGATTTGATGTGATCCTAATTTCTTTTTTTTTCCTGCAAAAACTGAGAGGTAGTTTGGGCTGATTTCTCCACAGTATTCTAATTTTTTTGAAATCCTGTTTTCGTGGGCTTTATGAAGCCCAAATTATGTAAAAATAAACAAATAAATACTTGAAATTGTTTAAATTGTGGGCCCTGAATCTATAATCTATGAAAGTTTAACTTTTTGAATGGAATTATGGAAATGAATCAACTTTTCCATGATATTCTAATTTTTTGGAATGGGTCTGTACTTTCAGCTGCTTCCTTATCCACTGAGGGTCTCCACAGCAGGTAGCTCTGCTGGATCTTTGCCAGGTGAATTTTGTAAACCCCTACACTACAGAGCCACTACTTGTCTTTATCAGAACATTTTCTTTCTGGTGGCTATAAAGAGTTTTTAGATAGAAAAGTGTCTTTATGACACATGCTATTATGTCTGTGTAACTTCATGGCCCTGTCTTTCTAAATCGCTCACAAATGAGAACATGAAACAAGTCGTCCTCTGATCTTGATGTGTTGTTTTCTTGTCTGAAGTTCAGGAATAGACATCTGCTTTATCTCCTTACTCATCAGACGTGTTAAATGCTTCATTTCCTTCTGTCCTCCGGTTTTTATGCGCTCGCTGTTACGCTTTCATTCCGAGTTAGTTTTCATGTTTTTTGAGGGTCTTCCCTGTTTTCTTCCCAGAGAAGGGCCATCCCGTTTTCTGTTAATGTCGGATGAGCTGGGGTTGTTTTTTTTTTCCTCTTTCTGCACGTCTCTACCTATTTATAATATTTGCATTATCATCTTAAGGAAGGAAGGCCAAGTTTAACACCCAGTCATCATTTAGAGTAAATGACTCTTAAGTATCTACCAGTGAAATCTAGTTAATTACAATTTTTTTCACTTCATGTTCACCAGGAAAACATGTGCCAAGAATTCTTTTTAGAGCAGCTATATTACACCGCTGTAACAACCATGACACTTATAATATGAACCTTTTAATTTGCTGAGGTGTGAGTTGTTGGGTTGTTATCACTGTGGTGGGACAGATGTGAGTGTGGGTGAATGAGCAATAAAAACTGAGCTGACTTTATGATTTTAAAAGCAACATTCAAAAGTCAGTCATCATATCTAAACTGTGAAACTCCGGTATTTTGTCATGTTGATACGTTTGCTAATTATGTGCCGATGTTCTGCAGATATGATGCTTTTAAACGCCAATGCTTGCTAATCAGCACTACAGTTTAAGGAAGCTGAATGTGATGGGAATACCATCAGATTTGCAGTTTTGGGACATTTTTAAAGAGTAAAAATATTTTCAGCAGCTGAGATGAAGAATCGGGAGATCGCGGCGGTTTAGTAGGATTAACTGTGTGGAAAAGTGACGACTGAAATGTCTGTACAACAGTGCCACAGTAACATTTTTGAGACATATTGTGGCTTTATGAACTCAGTTCTTGTGTGAGCCTCAGATAATCTAATTTTAGTTACTGATGCTGCTGTTTTTCTCCAGTGACACAGCACTTATCTGTAGTTGTATCAATGGCAGGGCGCGGGGTCTGACCGGGTCTGTCCTGCGGAGCTCAATGGAACGTTTTCAGTCAGCGAATGCAGTTTCTCATCCTCTTTGCTGGAATCCCTCAGAGACTTGGGTCCCATCCTTTCACAGTACGCTTCCTCTTTTTCAGCTCATTCAGAGGCACTGCGTGTATTTCACAGCACAGGGTGCTTGATACTCCTATCAAAACTCCCCCTAAAGTAGTGCTTTTCTAATAGTGGCCACTGCAGGTGGGGCTCAGACAACCAAGTGAAAAATATGAAGTGAAACTAAGCAGAATGAACATGATTTGATCAAAAGAACATAAAGATGAGTTTGCTAACGCTGTTGCAGTGACCTTTTAAGCAAAATTCAATTTGGATCCTATTTTATTATTAAAGATTTTTTTTAATGTGGTGTGGGACATGACCTTTTTTTCAGCTTCTGAACTGGGTATGCCAGGAAAGAGTTTGAGAACCACTGCTCTGTGCTGAACTCTGTGTAAGGACCGTCAGGGAATGTTGGATGGCTGTGAGAGAAAATCCATAGCTAAAATATTCCGAGAGGTGGCAAAATTTGACAAAAGCCACCTGCCATCACCTTCAAGTTTAATTTAACAACTATAACCAAAGTGGACTCATCTTCAAAATGAGGGTGCAGGCGTGAGGCTGTGTAAGCTGTATGTTTCAGCATGTATCTGATGTCTGACTCAGTTTTAGTTTCATAAAAACTGCACGGGATGTCTGGTTAATTCCTTCAAACTCATAGGTGGCATTTAAATCTCATTTCATGCGTATCTGAACTCACATAGCTAAGATCGGCGGCAGAGGTTTGACTGCAGACTGCTGAACAGAATAAGACAACTGTTTGGGGAATTGTAAAATGAGACAAAGTGTCGCAAGGGAGCCCTGACGATCAGGACTAAACGACAGATAAATTGCTTTGACGCGAGCGAATTTAAAACAGAATGTGTTAACCTAAACCAACGGCGAAACATGACTCTTTTTCAGCACAGTTTTTAATCATGCTTAGGTGACAGACTTAGCTGGTGGACTGAAAGAAAAACTTTCATTTTCTACCTGAATGTGAAACCGGTGGGGATTTCTGTCACATAAATGAGCCAAACCAATATTAAACACCAGCTTTCTGTGAACCACAGAAATGTAGACCTGATAGTTTGTTGAGCTACCCCCACCCCCACCCTGCCCCCGCAGTATATGCACAGTCCAATAATAATTAAAGCAGAAGATTAACAAGAACAAAAGGGACATGAATTAAAAAAGAAGTTTGAGTAAGATTTGTTTGTATTTGCTATCATTCACTTTTAAGAATGCGCGCTAAGAAAGTCAAGACCCTTTTCTTGATGCCCCACAAAACTGTGGGTAAGCTTAAAGACAGTAAACAGGGAGCACATATGAAGATCACATGGACAACTATAGTATTAATATTTGTTTACATGATGTCTGTAAAAGTTTCCTGTCTAAATATTTGGGGGGAGGGGAAAATACTACTGGTGCCATGTGTTGGACTGTTGAATTTAACGGTTATACTTTCAGTTTTATTGAACCTGCAGCTCTCATGCTTTCTTAGTTTGAGTTTAATCTTGAGTTCTCATTAGAAGCGAGATGAATGGTGCATTTTTGGGTTTTTTTGGCACAGCTAACCCGAGTTTCAGCTCTGTAGCTTGTTTACCGTCTGGGTTTTTCTGGCTCGTAGTTGAAAATAGTTCACTGATGGTTCAGGGGTGAAGGGTGGGAAGCATGTTCATGCACTCAGTCTGCCGATCTGGCCAAACAGTTTCTCTTCTGTGTGATCACTTCCTGTTTTTTTACCAGCTGGTCTAAGGTGAACTCACAAACACTATTCAGAGGCAGCAGACCACAGGTAAGAAATATCTACACCTGCAAACCCAAACCGAACAAACAATGCGGCAACTAATTTATTTGCATATTATGCGAGCTGCTTAGACGGTGTGGTGTAGATTTTTTTTAAACCTGTTTTTTCTGTTAGTTATTGTTAGTTAGTGAACAGCTGTAATGTCACACTGTTGCCGTTGGCCCCCTGCATTTCTCCTTTCTATGGTAGTACTACTGCTGTGGTTTGTGATCCACTTCCACGATGAAGGCGGTGTCTTCATTCACTAATTGTGGCAACATTAAAATATAAATGGTGTGCATAGATATAAGGAAAAAAAGGAAGGCAGAACTTCCCAGCAAGATTTTTACTTTGACAAAAAAAACAAAACAAAACAGCAAAGTTTTAAAAAAGGAATGAAAAAAAAAAGTCAAATAAAAGCAGGCAGGAAGTATCTGCCTGTGTTTGTCTCAAGAGCCACAGTTTATTTTGTTATTTATGATGTTTTGCTGGACACAAACATTGGAGGCATTTGATTATTTTTTTCACAAAATACTACATCTGTTAATTTACATTTGATACATTCAGCTATAACCTACACTTCAGTCATCAGTCACAATTAAATGCACTGGTTTTCTTTTTTAAAACTCAAACTGCTGCAGTGACCGGAAACGTTCTGACTTCAACACTGTGTGAGTTCCAGCAACTAAAATCCTCGCTTGGTGTATTTTGGGTCAGGGAGCTTTTGGCTTCTGAAACTTAAAATAGGGGAAGGAAAACAAAAGAGGAAATAACCTACTGTAATTTATCTTTGCATATCAATATCCGCTAAATTTCATATATATATATATATATATATATATATATATATATATATATATATATATATATATATATATATATATATATATATATATCTCACTGGCAGATTGGTAAAGCTTTCTTTGATGATGATGACAAATGTGCCTTGCCAAGTGGCAACATGATGATTTTATTGATAAATCTGTAAATTTATTTCTTGAATAATTGATTCATCAGTGTGTCTATAGAATAAGCCAGTTGATTTTTCTTTCTTAGAGCTAAAATGTTGAGTGTTTTAGGTGACCAACAATGTGCTGTTCCTCAGTTTCTATTCCGCAACATTACAGAGCCAAGCATTGCACCTTTACCTCACTTCATTTGTTTGACAGTTACGCTTCAAACCAAACTTTTACCAACAAAACGTCTGACAAGCTTACAAACTATGTAATTATCACTCAGAATATGTTTGTGATTCATCAATGAAACAGGCCCACAAACCAAAAACAGAAGCAAAATGCTGCTACCACATTGTTACATCCTTTACAGTCCCCCCCCACCCCCACCCCCCCGCCGGGACCATTCTCTGTATCCACACTGTGGTATTGCTACTTTGACAATTTTTCACCACTATCACCACTATCCACATTCACTGTGTAGTCACGTGTGAGAAGCTGGAAACAGCAAATTTTTGACTTTTGTGCTTGAAAAAACTAAATAACTAAAAACTCTAAAAACTAATTTATAACTAACTAAATAAATCTTTTATCACACGCTTTGACTGGAGTTGTATTCATTTTCCTTAATGGAAAATAAAGCAGCCTTAATTGTGTGAAATATGTCCTCACAGGAGAACACACTCAACATCTCCTCATATCTGCTTAAGACTAATTCAGCAACTACTTCATTCTTACACAGGCCGGATTCAGGCGCGGTAGGCGTTTCAACTAGTAATTTCGCTGTTTTCACACTTCAACAAAACAAGCCTCCTGACACGCACCATCTAGACTGGGTGGAGGGCGGGAGGTGGAGAGAGGAGTGTACTTTCACTTCGTGCAAACTAACTTTTTGTGGACGGTCCCTGCGAGCTGGTGAGGCAGCGCGCAGCCGCTCATCCGTCAGGGTCAGCGCAACATCAGTGGCTGACTGACAGCGCGCAGCACCGAGTCAGGGAGGCATTTCACCGATTCACGGGAGCCCTGCGAGCCTTCTGTTTGTCTGAGCCGGATTTATAACACCTCATCCTCTTCTCTCTTTGCTGATAGAGCCTACAGCCGCCGGAGCGACGCGCAACTCCCTGATGTTCCATCCTCCATCTTCGCTGCGATAAAAGAAAAAGGGGGGACAACAAAAACAAAACAAAACATGAAGAGATGACCGGATCGAAGAGCTGACAGGCAAGTGTCTGCGCTAACAGGTTGGCAAGGCTTTCGCCATGACACAAGTTTTACTGACAACGGCGCAGTGTCGCGTTTTGTATCGGATTGGATGCGCCGTGTGTTTTCATTTCCATTTAAGCCTTTTCTTTAAAAAAAGAAAAATAAGCGTACCGAACATCCATCCTGTAGGTTTCATTTAAAATCTTAACATTTGTACTGTACGCTGCGGGCATAAGTCAGCCTTCACATGCAGAGAATGCAGTTTCCTCTTACCAAAAAAAATCAATAGTGTAGAATTACTTTACGCTCAAAACCGCACTTGTTCTCGTTGTTTGTTACAATTTCGGCAAGCAGAAGCACATTAACGATTCACATTTTTTGTTGATTTGCATTTTATTCCGCGCTTAATTCCAAAAACTAAAGTTTCTTTAAGCGCTGCTTCACCTTATTTGACCCTTTAATATTTCTTTCAGACAGATCATTAAAGCCAGAGCTGCTCGTAAAAAAGTGAAGCACTCAGACTATCTTAATCTCCATTATATATATATATATATAATATATATATATATATATATATGTGTGTGTGTGTGTGTGTGTGTGTGTGCATGTGTGTGTGTGCGCGCGCGCGTATGTGCGCGCACACAATTCTTGCAGTGAATCGGAGTGACTGTCATCAGGAGAAAGGGATCAGGTGCAATCCAGGCCCTTCAATAAGCTGCTGTTTGGCATGCCATTCATTCACATTCTCTTTGATTTCCAGCAATAACCTCTTAAAGATGAATTATCCAGTGTTTTAGGAACAAACAGACACGCTGTTATGCTGCCAGAAACATTCACTACAGGGACACTTGTTAATAGTGGACAGATTAACCCCGGCTGTGCTTCCTCTGTGTGGACAGCCGGCTCCTGTTCCGGTGAGCAGCAGAGGAGCTGACAGTAAATGAGAGGCCGTCACCATGCCCCCGGGGAAGTATGGGATGCAGGAGGAATGGGAGAAGGAGGGGGACCAGGCGATCAACATGGACTTCCTGCTGCCTACTGGGATCTTCCTCAAATTTCCCGTGTCTCGAAACGACACCATCAAAAACATCAAAAAGGTATGCCTTCCCGATTCTCCACTGATACATGATGTGCAATGTGCTCACACATTGCTTCTATTATTAGATAGCGCTGTACTTCCAGCAGACTGTAATTGATTGACTGCAGCATAACAGGGTAGCCCAGATGACCGACTCTGCAAAATGTTATTATTCGCAAGTTGGCAGACTTAATATTTTCTTCAGACATTAAACTAATTAAAACACAGCCCAGTTCAGACAGGGCTCTCTGGTTCTGATGCTTCAGTTAGAGAGGAAGCTGCAAGCTTTCCTCCTTGGGATACACAGCCAGCACTCCAACTGAAGCAGATCTGCTGTTAAATGTGAATGTGCTGCTGAATGCGCCAACACTTCTGCCACTTCAGGCTGTTTGATTTAGCGGCGTTGGGTAATGATACTCTTGGAAGCTGTTAGGATGATTAAAAGATGAAATGGCTCTCCAGTCATGCTAATTCACTAGGAATTTTTAGAAAATCTCCAGAAACTATCAGCATCATTTTTCTTGTGTAATATTAGTTCATTTAATTAATAAGGTGCTCGTTTGACAGCTTTTGTTTTGCTTTTGTAAACAGTAACGATACACGCGTAGCTTTTTTTTTTTTTTTGTAATCAGTGGTTCGATAAAGGGTGCTTTTACATGAGCACTCAAGGATGAATTTTACATGCACAGAGAGGAACACTGTACATTGCAGGTCATCACCACCAGGCTCTCAGGTTCATGTATTGCCGTTGTCTCTTATTTCAGATGGTTTGGAAAAATGCCAGAAGTGAGGCCCTGTTCTCTGGACTTGGTGATCCCGATGGATATGTCTTCACCTGCATCAACGAGACAGCAGAAAGGGAAGAGCTGGAGGAAGAATCGAGGCGCATAAGTGATGTGCGCCCCTTCATGTGTGTCCTGAGGCTGGTGGCGAGGGAGGGCGACCGAGTGGAGAAACTTACAAATGCCCAAATCAGCCTGCTAATCGGCAAAGGTCAGCCTCTGCAGAGTCTATAGAGGTTTTTGGTATGGTTGGTCGTGCTGTTGTACAAGATTAGAATCGGTCTTCAGTCATGATTAGAGAGAAGAGTTTCTGTCATTAAGCAACAGAGCTGCTCCAGCTCGAGAGGCTCGAGTCCTCTGAATTGATGCCCACTCCACTAAGATTTCTCAGAGAATCAGACAGAACAACTGACTGTGTATGAAATAAAACAGAGAAATGAAATGACAGTTTCTGCCTTGCAATACTCATTGCGATAATCTTTGCACAGCAGCTTTGATCTCATCCTCTTGTCATCATTGTTGTGGCTCTGCTATGTTTTCAGTGCCACAAAAAAAAAATGTCTTCATTTGCTCAGTTGTTGATTCAGACCACTGCAACAAGCGCCGCAGCACACTTCCAGCATCTGAACTGATGAAAAAGAGCTGTGATAGTAGTTTGGAAGTCTGGATTGGCTGAGTTAAAACCTTGATTGGAACAAAAGTATTCTTATTTTTCTGAGGTGACTGTGAAGTTAGCAAATTAACGCTTTGCTTAAAAGGAGGAACTGGCAACAAAAAAGCAGTTTCTTTCTGCGTTAGCTTGTGTACACAGTGTTAATCTTACAAAGTTAGCAGGTCACTGGCTAGCTATAAGCTAGGTGTGTCAAACATAAGGCCCAGGGCCAAAATCGGTCCAGCAAAGACTCCAATCCGGCCAACTGGACAGCTTTGGAAAATGGGAAGGAGGGCATACATTTGGGACTTTTAAGTATATTTTCATGCATTTTACAACTTTTCCTTGTTGATAAAGACTTCCTTCATGGCCTTTCATATTACTCCAAAGTAATAGTTAAACAATTAAATAATGTAAAAATGTTTTTTACGATGGGTCCACAGTAATTAAAAAAGGTAGTTTTCTGTGAATTGACAAAAATGTTCTCTTTTATAATTACAGGGCAGTCTGGGCAATGAGCTACCAGAACATTTTTTGTAATTTTACACATTTATTTCTTACAATTCATGCCCAAAGTGTTATGACGACAGGTTTTTTCATTTACTAGAGCAGTATTTCTTTTTTTATATTAAAAGAACTGAGATGTACTGTTGGAATTATAGTAACTGTCCAAAGATATCTCAGGGATTAAATGTGCAGTTAAATATCTTTACACTGAAATAAGGGGCATTTCACTGTTCTGACCCACTCAAGATCAAAGTGGGCTGTCTGTGGCCCCCTTGTAAAATGAATGACATCCCTGCTATAAGCTAATGTAGCTAAGGTGAAAATGGAGCTCAGCTAGGCTAAGTAGCGAAATCTAATTCATTTGTTTAGTAAGAAAAACAGCCTAACATCTCATTTATTCATAATATATTATGGGTGAAATGGAAATTATTCTTTATATGCATAAAATATAATTGCACTTATATTTTAAGCTTAATTCCTTTTGACAAAAATAAGGGACAGACTATATATAATATATAAAGTTAAAGCTAAACTTGGTGTTTACCACCATTTCCAATAGATTTAGTTAGTGACAATCTGATACTGTGACACAATTTATTTTCTGTGTGCTTTGTTCAGTAGGCTTTTAAATTAAAAAAAAAGTCTTTCTTTAAATAAGAAGCTAACTGTTCCTCTTAAGACTTGCTGTTTGTTTTATGACTTTCCAGGTCTGCATGAGTTTGAAGCCCAGAAGAATGACGAGGTGAACGAGTTTCGGACCAAGATGCGCACCTTTTGTGAAGAGAGGGCTCAGGATCGACAGAGTTTGCCGTGGCAGAAGTGGATGGAGTACAGCTTCCCATGTGACCTGGAGCCGTGCCGCTCCCTGCCGCAGAGCGCCAAGTCAAAAAACATGAAGAAGATTTTCATTAATGTCAAGTTTGAGGCTTCTGATGTGAGTTTGATCTGCTGTTTTTAGTTGTCGTGAGTCATACATTCTAAGTGTTCAGACCAATCAGTTCAAATGTTGTGCTATGATGGGGCAGCAGCAGGGAACCCCACAAAGAGCACAACAGCTTTGATTGGAAAAACTGTGGTTCCACCTTGTGTAGACACACTGTGGAGGTGATTTTAAGTAAATGTGAGCACCTTTGGAAAGCCCCCTCCCACACCACAAACACTACCTTCAAAACAACACTCAGGAATGAGCAGCATTTTTATGATTTTCTGTAAAGCTGGCATCTTTATGTGAATTACAATGTCTGCTGCTCTTACAGGAAAGCTTCATGCTGCAGCAGGACCCTCAGGACCTCCCCGTGGCTTTGATGAAGAGCGCTCTGAAGAAGAAGGCTACAGTTTTTCGCCTAATGCGACAGGAATCTGAGGACTACACGCTACAGGTCAATGGGAGATGGGACTTCATCTATGGGAAACATCCCCTCTGTCAGTTCAAAGTGAGTTAATTCAATAAAAAAGAATTGTTTGAATTATTTCTCTTTATTTCCCAGTTGGTTTTGGTGGGTTACTGAGTCAATCTCAGTCTAAAATTAGAAACAAAAGCAATCACTGGTTAAGAATTACAATTGGCACAAAGCAGTAAGGTGTCTTTGGCATCTTCCATCAGCTTTTTGTATATTATGGGTGTTGCAATACAATTTTGATTTAAAAAGAATGAATATTTTTCAGCATCAGTTTAGCACCAGTGTTCTTACACTGGGGTTGCCTGAGGCAACCAAATGAAAAGATATGTTTAGGTTTTTCCCCAAATTCTGGATTTGAAATTTTGGATGTTGCTGTGTAGGTTTGTGTCATTTTTAATTTGGTTTGTATTTTTTGCTAGACAGTAATTCCAAGGATTACGGCTTTCTTTCACGCTCAGTTTCTGCCATGATAATTTTTGTATTTTGCTTCATAAACCTTTTTGGACCCAGAAGAGAAGCGTCCCCACACGCTAACAAATACGCAGATGTCATGTCATTTTTATTTTATTTGTTTCTTTTGTTTTGCCACAAAGAAGTGTCTCACAGAGCAGCTAGGGGCCTTTATCCTTCTCACGTGGACTTTCAGTTCCTGTGGATACCTGCTCTTCACAGAGTTTCAGTTTATTTCTTTATGGTTAGCCTCAATATAAAAATATTTACTGTGTTAGAAATGCTACCCTTTACCTAATTTATTTCATATCACCATCTGCTACTGTAATTAACTATTATATATTTTATATATATATATATATGTATGTGTATATATATATATATATATATATATATATATATGTATGTGTATATATATATATATATATATATATATATATATATATGTATGTGTATATATATATATATATATATATATATATATATATATATATATATATATATATATATATATATATGAAATATATAATAGTTAATTACATTCACTATATTCTCGAGAACAGATGTTGTTTTTTCAGTGAATGTGAGTGAGTTTCTGTTCAGTGTTATTTGTCTGCATTCAGGCCTGTGCAGGTGGTCCATAATAACTGAAATGACTGTCAGATCAGGAGTAGGGTGAGTCAACATTTTGGTGGCCGGAGACTCCACTGTTGATTTTGAAACTCCAGCTACCTGCAGGGGTGACTCATATCTGTCTAGCAGCCCTGCAGAAAGGAGCTGCATCCATCCACACATAATGAGATTTCAGCTGCATTAACCTACAGCAAATGAACAGCCTTCAGGAGCTAACCAGCGCTATCAGAACATTGGGAAATATCTGTGGGTGAACTGACTGATGGCTGCACCAGTAAATCTTCTGTTGTCTGTCTCCCCAGTACATCTTCTCATGTTTGAGAAATGGCCAAAACCCCCACCTTACCATGGTGCACTATTCCACCATCATCAAATATCAGGAGGAGCAAGGCAGAATGTGCAGCCAGGTGTACAAGAGCCGCTCTTTATCCAAACCTCCTCCTCTGCCACTGAAGAAGGTAAGAGGTCAGGCGGTAGCTGTGTTTCATTAAAAGAAGAATGCGAGTTCTTTTTTTTTTCCTCTCCTCCATCTCTTTTCTAGCAGTTATTCCTCACCTAGTCTGCAGACTTGGTCAGTTTACACCTGATGACTTGGCTTTCATTGCTGTAGCTGCACATGCAGCGTATATTGGAACTGTTTTCAAGCTTTCATGTGAAACTCTTCGCATAAAACAGATCTGAAATATGAGCAGCTAAGAACTGTGACTTGAACTTTTGTCAGTTTCCTCCAGTTTGAAAGTTTCTTCCCCCTTGTTATTTTCTTTTGAAAGTGGATGTTGCTCTTCACCTCTCTTTTGAGATGTTGCCAAACAGGAAATTGGAGCAACTGTGCGACTGCAAGTTTGACATTAAAGAAGGGAGGGACAAATTAAATTCCTTTTTTTTTCTCACTGGCTCCTTTCCTACAGCAAAACACCTCTTCTCTGTGGTCCATCAATGAGCCTTTCTACATTCACCTGCTGCAGGGCAGCCGAGTCAATGCAGATGAAGGAATGAAGGTTGGTGTGGTTTTGCGTGGGTTTTCTCTCCCTTTGCTGCTCAATGAAATGTGGCATTCACTTGTTTACCAATATTTCAATTTCAGTTGTAGGAACAGCAGAACTGACATGTAAATGACAGGGGGGTCACATGGTACAGACCACACGTTTCCCATAATTCATCAAGGCGGTTGGTTAAAACTTCAAAACAGGAAGTGGGGAGGGCCTATCTGGTTTTTACGTCTCATTCTGAGGCCTAGATTCTAAGAAAAAGACAGACTTCATGCTCTCCCTCTCTCGCTTTCAAATGCACTTCTTTTTTTTTTTTTTTTGAAGGCGTTGCATGGTACTATTGCAGATAGGCTCTTGACCTATCTTAAAATTTGACAGTTGTCAGTGTTTGTAAAAGAACAGCGGAGGGATATACGCACTTTTCCATGTCAGTAAAAAGAGGGAGAAGAATGAAGATAGAGAGGGAACTCTGTTAATGTGTGTCTGTGTTTAGAAATCTGTTTTATAACTAACTACATTACAGTTTAGAGGGTTTATTAAGCGCAAGTACACTTTCGGATGCTGCCTTAGAGCATCATGACTCAGGACTAATTTGTCCTGTCACATAATTATCAGTCATGTCTGTGGATGGCAGGCAGAGGTTTGAAAACACAACCCCCCGAGGAGGGGGTCAACTCGTACCTTTTGTAAATGTAAATTCAGACTATCTTGATTTGGCAAAAGGCAGGAGCTTAATGGCCGTATAGTATTGAATTATGACTCTGGTGCTTGTTTTTCATTTATGACTGACTCTGCATGGCAACCTGCTTGTGCTATGAACATGTAAACTCTTTGACTCATAGCTTGAGTGACACAGGAAACTCTGAATCATCTCTTGAAGTCTGTAAATCTTCCACAAACAATCACCTTCAGACAAAGTGCTAAAGTCGCCGGCTTCCAAACCACATGTCTTGCCTCTGTCTAATCACTACTGTGTATCTGTGCTTCCCCCTCCAGCTTGTAGTGCAGGCTGGGCTCTTCCATGGCAGCGAGCTGCTGTGTAAGGTGGTGACGAGCTCGGAGGTCGCAGTGAGCTCTGAGCCGCTGTGGAATCAGAAGCTGGAGTTTGACATAAACGTGGCGGACCTGCCTCGCATGAGCCGCCTGTGTTTCGCACTCTATGCTGTCATTGAGAAGACCAAGAAGCCCCGCGGCACCAAAAAGAAGAATAAGAAAGCGGTGAGTGTGTTGCAGTAGCTCAGAGTGTTTTCGGGGTCTCGTTGTACAACTTGTGATTGAGCAGGCAAGTGTTTGGGCTGGTGGGTGTGAATTTGTTAGCAAGCACCAACAGATCTGTTTCCTCTCTAGTGTGTAGTGCGCGTAGCTACTGTGTGGGTGTGTTGTTGCTGCTGCGTTTGGTTGTGCAAGTGTGTTCAGTGGCAAGGCTGCGGTTAACACTTCATCCACTTCAGCCCTTTTATCTGCACATCAGTCCAAGGAAGGAAGGAATTGGCTAACATTTTCAAGGAATTCTAAATTCATCTTCACAGTCTCCATCACACGTTCTCCCACGCTGAGCCTTTTACCTTCTAAATTTACTTGCTCAACTTTGAGACACGCGCTGGGGACAGCTTGGGGGGGGGGGTTAAAATATTGCAAAGCAATTTTCCTCACGAGCAGGGCTTTGCAACATTTTGAAGCACCTATTCAAGTAGCCAGCATTAGGGTGGCACAAGAAAAATGCACACTGTAAGAGCCACTTTATAAGAAGTTGATCTGAAGTTTGGTTAAGAATTATTACTAATTTCTAGCTCCTGAATAATCAATCACGATGCAAAAAGATTTGTGAATGTGCATTTGAATGTTGTTAACGCTGCTCCTTTTAATGTAACAAGTGACGTCAGATGTGGGAAGGTTTGGGAGGGCTGCATTAAGCATGGGAGCATACAGTTTTTCTACCGTGTGACTATGTTGTGATTATTACCAAATAAATGTCTGAAGTCTAAATAACTTCTACTGTCATACGCGTCAGGATTAAGTTACTGTGCTTGCAGCCCAGAAGTGGCATGGAAAAGACTGAAGAAACGCCGCCACACACACATTGAACCCATGTCACTGGCGCTTTATGTTGGTCATTTTTGTGCTGCCTTATAATCATTTTAACAAGCGTTCAGCTACATTTTTAACAGTTTAGTCTGCTATAAAGGCTACGACAGAGGAGTTAGAACTGAAGAAAAACGCTCTCTTTGGCTCATGCTTCACTGGCGTATTGTATTATGACAAAAGCTGAATGATTGAAGCAGTGCAATCTATCCTTGTTGCACAAAGAGCTGCCCTCAGCCTGCATGCTGCACCTTGAGACCCTGAGTCTACTCTTATCTATAGCCCAGTCTGCTTTTCTTTTCTTTTTTTAGTTTGTGGCAAATACTGGATGTTTTAGATTGCAGCAACTTTAGATGTATGTCAATCTAAGTATTGCTCTAATATATTAGTCCCAGTTCTCACTGATGTATAAGCGCCAGATATACAGCACATTTGTTTATGCTCAAAACTTCACTGCGAAACATCCTGACACCTACAGCATTATACATGACAGACAGCATGTCTTTATATACTTTGCATATGTTTATACATGACTGATAAAGCATGCAACAACATGATGAGAAATGAGATTTTGAAGTGTGGGGCCCACAGTGAAAAAAGAAAGGCATTCTAATCACTTGCACATTGCTTTTCCTTGTATGAGTAATGCTTTACTCAGAAACACAAACACATTTGTGGGCTAAGCCAGTGGTTCTTCAAGTGGTTTAAAAATAAGATAAGCACATTATTGGTCGGCATGATGAGCTGCAGCAAACTCAGCTACATCGATTTAAATAAGACACATTTTGTCTTTTGAGTATTGATTGTGCATCATGTGAAACCGGTGCTGTGCTTCAGGGTTGGAGACATTTTTAAATTGCGAAATTAAGGCAGAACACCACAGGCACCTGAAGGCATCTGTGAGGCAAAAACACCAAAAAGGAGTCATGTGTTTAGCAAAATGCATGATTTATGTAATATTTGAAGGTGGTTGCACCTTTCTTAGTATCAAGATTTATGCTTTTATTTTCCAGGGTTTTCACTGGAGGTGGGAAAAAAATTCAGTCCTGTGATAAAAAAATTTTTTTTCATTAAAACCAACATGATGCATATTTTTGTTTATGGTCAAAATGTAGATTTTGTTAAATAAGATAACAGGCTCGTTGCCTTTACTGAGCACATCATTAGTGGAGAAATTAAGCAATTTGAAGACGCCCTGCTAAGCAATTTTTCTCATTTCTTTTAATATTATTTAACAAATATTCAGCAGATTAATCTCTTTAAAAGCATGTAGGTTCCTTTTAGCAGCATCCGCAGTAACTAAGGTCAGACACCCAGGATTAAAGGTTTGAGTAGCTTCTTGCTTTTTTTTTTTTTCATAAAACCCTGTGAGACTGCGCACAGGTGCTACAGTGGTAGCAATACACTCTGATGCCACATTCGGAAGAGCCTCCACAAACCTGTTCTGCGTACAGTGAAAAGTACAGTAAACAACAACAAATTCCCCTTTTTTCTGCGGCTGTAGTCTTAGTAGCTTTTTGTTTTGAAGCAAAGCAGCAGCTGTCCACAACAAGTCTGCGCAGACCTCCCAAACATGTTAGCCCAGGTGTGTTTTGTGGGCATCCAGACCACTTCTGCTTTCTGAGCCACTTCTCTCTTCTTTTGCCTGGAAGAGAAGTCCTGCAGCCAGACAGCAGAAAGATAGACGGAAGTTGAGCTATTTTAGTCGTTCTTGTTTATGTGCATTGCCCCTTTAAAAAAAAAAAAAAAAAAGCAGGTGTTTCTGCTTTAAATGTGTTAACTTTGTTTACCACATTAAATTGATGAAAGTTATTTTTCTAGTAATTTCCTGTAACCCAATAGCCTTTATGCTGCATTTTAGAAGTAATAAAAAAAAATCGATCGCACTCTTGAGTTTGTTTGTTTTTTTGTCTAACAGTAAATTAGACTAAAGTTACCGCACACAAGCTTCAAACTGTTTATTGTACTTGGAAAATAATACGCTTTATAAATACGTTTTGAATTTAAGTGAGCCTTAAAATAAAGCATGTGCTGGGCAGGAGAGGGTTAATTATTCAAAGCAGATTAAATACTAAAAAGGCTTTGCCTTTTAGAGAAGCTTGATTTAAATTTTTGATGATGCAAAAAAAAAAAAATTATTTGCCTGTCAACTGTTTTAATCTTCAGAGAGAGAAGGAGCTTGAATTATAAAAAAGATTTTTATTGCTCAAGTATTGCACATGATGTTATTGTAACTGAGAATTCAACTCTGGCTGCAAATTATGCAGGTTAGTCTTAAAGCAGATGGTGTGTAAAGTGGAACAATTAACCTTATCCTCGCTGTGGCTCTCTCTTTATTGTTTCAGGACTGCCCGATAGCCTGGGTGAACACCATGGTGTTTGACTACAAGGACCAGCTGAAGACTGGGGAGTTCCTCTTATCCACATGGCCGTCTGTTCCTGGTACTTGCCTCTTCTTACTTTTCCTCCTCTTCAAAAAAAAAAAAAACACCTCGACATGTTCACAGCCTCCTCAACAACACTTTGAAGCACTCAGAGAGGTTCTGAATTGTCCAGAGTGACGTGACACGGCACCAAAGTCAAACACTTTGTGTTTTCTGATGCAATCAGGTAGCCTTTTTAAGATGCCAAAGTGCCTGTTTGCCAGTCAAGAACACGCTTGTAAAAATAGGGTTTATTTTTTTCCTCCAAATGGCACATTTCATATATGACATTTTTTATCATAGATGACAAAAGTGACCTGCTGAACCCAATGGGAACCGTTGAGAAGAACCCCAATGTGGACAGCGCTGCTGGGCTTCTCATTCGTTTCCCCAACATCCGGCCGCACCCCCTCTACTACCCTCCACTGGACAAGGTACCGTCTCCCAAAGGACTGTATTTGATTATACATATTTGATTACAGTCCGTCCAAAAAAAAAATAATCCTCACGTGCTTCCAGATATGTGACATGGAGAAGAACGGTGATGTAAGTTTTGCCACTAAAGACGAGGTAGGACTCACATTTTACAAATTTTACATCGTTACAGTAAAAAAAAAAAAGCAGAAACGTTTGTTGCTGAAGAAACATTTTGGTGACTTTGTGTTCGCATCATTGCGCTCTCTGTAGTACTTCAAACTAAAAGAAATAATGGACAACAAAAACTACACTGAGATTTTTGAGGATGAGAAAGAGCTCCTGTGGAAGCTCCGCACCGAAGTCCGTGACCATTATCCTGAAAGTTTGTCCAAGCTGCTCCTCATCACCAAGTGGAGTAAGCGTGAGGATGTAGTTCAGGTACGAATAAAGCATTATTATTATTTGTGTTTTTCACTAATGTCTGTAAACCAGCCTGGAAACATGTGTAGGGCAGTAAAAACTTTTGTTTTACATGATTTCTTACATGTTTTTATTTAAAATGCACAGCCATGATGATGCTGGTAAATATATACAAAATCCACCATTATGTCACCAAAGAAGCAGGTACATACTGTAACAGTTACCAAACAGAGACATCTTGCTGTGACCTCTCTGGAGCATCCAGCTCAAACATTTATGGATGGATTTGAGTAGTTGGCATCAAGAACAATACAATATGTGGTTTAGAAGGATTTAAATCTTTTTAAGCTTGCAAACTAGCATGAGAAGGAGGGAAGTGACCACAATAAAGCCTCCCCATCAGAAGGAAATGGGGTTTCAGGGAGAGGCGAGAATAAGGAATGCTTCAACAGTGAATGATGCGACACTATTGTAATATCATTGTCATAGAATAAAATCTAGAGTTTTAAATTAGCACCAAATCCTCAAGTCGTTTTATCGTGTTAGAAAATTATTGTTGAATTCTCCTCAGATGGTGAGTTTACTGAGGAACTGGCCAGACCTCCCTGCCATCCACGCCTTGGAGCTCTTAGACTACTGTTTTCCCGACCCGGCAGTTCGTTCTTTCACTATCAGATGCCTCAGAAAGCTCAGGTACACATATGTTTATGCTCATGTTTTAGAAGCTTACAGTGCCAGACCTTTTGTATTTTGACTGTTAACAACACGAGCGACGTTTCTCTGCACACAGTGATGATGAACTGCTGCATTACCTAATCCAGCTGGTCCAGGTCCTGAAGTACGAGTCCTACCTGGACTGTGACCTTACCACTTTCTTGTTAGAAAGGGCATTGTCCAACAGGAGGATTGGACACTTTCTGTTTTGGCATCTCAGGTGAGTTACAGTCTAAAAAAAAAAAAACAAAAAGAAGAAAGAAAGAAGAAAGCAGAAAGAAAAACAAGATCAAGCCAGCTTTTTGTTTGACTGGAAATTTGTGTATATTGCAGGTCAGAGACTCATGTAGCGTCTGTGGGTTTGCGTTTTGGCCTGATTCTGGAGGCCTACTGCAGGGGAAACATCCATCACATCAAGCTCTTAACCAAACAGGTTAACAATCCCCTGTTCATTGTCACTCACCTAAGTTTGGTAATGTGGTTTTTTTGTTTGTTTGTTTTGGTCTAAATCTCAGCCTCTGTTTTACCTCTCACACGCTCAGAATGAGGCTCTGGGCAAAAT
Source organism: Pterophyllum scalare (assembly GCA_024447675.2). Classification (NCBI taxonomy): domain Eukaryota; kingdom Metazoa; phylum Chordata; class Actinopteri; order Cichliformes; family Cichlidae; genus Pterophyllum; species Pterophyllum scalare. The sequence continues at coordinate 40,480 of JAMQGT020009049.1, read as the reverse complement.
GAAGGCCCTGAGTGACTTTGTCAAGTCAGGCTCCCAGAAGACGACAGCTGAGGACCTGAAGCTGTGTATCAGACAGGAGTCCTACCTGGAGGCCCTGTCAGACCTTCTGTCACCACTCAATCCAAGCATAATACTTGCAGAGATCTGGTTAGTGGCCCAGAGAAACACACAAACACATGGCAGCATAATTGTTTTATGCATTTCTGTCCTACTTATTGGATTTTGAGAAGGCAGTTTGGGTCCCTTCCTGGCTTTACTAAATCCAAAAATAATATATTTAAGTGGTACATGGACAAATCAGATCTTAGGACCACAGCATCTAACACTTATTTCTCGCTCCTATAAACATATGAGCATGTTGCCGGTGCTGTCCGGGACAAAACCCTCTTTTCATAAAGCAGCCCAAAGTCACTGAACATAAATATATGTTAAATATATGGAATCCTTTAAAAAAAATTTTTTTGTAAAACTAGTTTGCAATTGGAACCAAGAGCACCTGAGTGTTTGAGTAAAATGAGCATTTTTGCTTTTGCAGTGCTGATAAGTGCAGATTTATGGACTCCAAGATGAAGCCGCTCTGGCTGATGTACAAGAATCCCACAGCTGAAGGAGACATGGTGGGCATCATCTTCAAAAATGGAGACGGTGAGAGACGCGATGCTCGAACATACATTTTCCAAACTGTCAAAATTTAAGCTGCAGTCTATTTTAGCTCAGGCGCTTGCTTGCAAATTAAAATCTGATGGGAAGATAAAAACAGACAGTGGGTTTGGAATGGGACATCCAAGAGAAAAGCTTGGATCGGATATATTTATTTCCATTTTCTGCTCATCACCTTTAGATCTTCGACAAGACATGCTGACCCTGCAGATGATCCAGCTCATGGAGAATTTGTGGAAGAAAGAGGGCCTGGATCTCAGGTTGGCATTGCTTTGTACGGTAATTGCTGCTTTTGCACAGGGAGATCTTGTCCACCAACCTCATGCTGTTAATTTTACAAATAACAGGATGATCCCGTACGGCTGCTTGTCAACTGGGAACAAGATGGGGCTCATCGAGATTGTGAAGCACTCCGACACAATTGCCAACATCCAGCGTAACAGCAGCAACAGCGCCGCTACCGCTGCCTTCAATAAGGACGCCCTACTTAACTGGCTCAAATCAAAAAACCCCGAGTGAGTATGGACTTTGACACAATGGGAACTCTCAGAAGCCTGAAAGTGCCACCTTATTTGGGCTAGATACTCAGTAAAGGTGATGACCCTATTTAACCTCAAGAAGCAAGCAAATTGGGTGCATTATGTACACACCCAAACAAACCACATAGAAGGCACAGAGAAGGAGTGGGGTGAGCAAATCCGCCTATGCAGCCTCTTCCCCTATAAACCTCCCACAGCTTTGTGTGGGGACTTCCCCGAGTCCTCCGAGGACGGCTCTGTCATGAGCTGTGTTCCAGTTGCAAATGATGTACTAATACTAACCTTTTTTTTTTTAAATATGTAATGTGACATCTAAAAAAGGCAGCATCTTGTCTAAAGCTTTTTTCATTTGAAATTTGTGTTAGCATCAGCTGAATTTCCTTAAATGGCACCGGTTGATACGTATCTTATTTTTAGTACAAACCAGTGCTGAAAATTATTCTATTCAGCTGCATCACTGATGAGGTACATTAGGGGTGTAGCAATAGACTGGTATTGATATTTTTAAAAAGTCAGTCAGATAATACTTTTGTTCATATGGAAAAGAAGGATGGGGAGGGGATCCAAAATAAGGCTTTAATATGTCAAAAAAAATCATCTTAATTGCATTCCTGGTTACATTCAGCAACAAAAACTTACATAGGTAAAAAAAAAAAGTGACTTAAATTGTGTTTTTCCCTTGCAGGCTTTTAAACCCGAACAGAGCAGCGCAAAGTGCACAGGCGGCTGCATCTTTATCAGCATTAAATGAGACTACCTGTATAAATAAAGGTTTAATAAAACAAAAAAATGAGAGTAGATTTTTATTTGGTGCCAGACAGTCTGAAGGTCTTGTCTATTCTAAAAGCTCCTTGAAGAAAGAAAACTATTTGATGTAATGAATAAGCCTTTGTAAGTCATGTTGGCAGAGCAGGCCCAGCTGATGGCACAGCAGACCAGAAAGATAATTAGCTTGGAACGCTGCAGCTCCCATAATGGAGCTGAGAAGATTAGTAAAAACACATTGAAAAAAACAAAACAAAACACAGTGAACCTTGTGCACGTCTAGACTGTGAAAGGACATGACGATCAATCATTAATCGGCCACAGTAACTCCTCTGAGAATATCTAATGTGCTCTAGTGCTGAAGACACTGCCTCGTGGCTGTGCGTGGTTGTATAATCCAGGTTATATGAGAATATAGGAGAAGTGTAAAAGCACTGTAAGAACAAAACTCACTCATGCTCTCTGCTTCCTTGTTTCTATGCCCTTGTATGTCACCAGGGACAAACTTGATCAGGCAATAGAGGAGTTCACCCTGTCCTGTGCTGGCTACTGTGTAGCTACTTATGTCTTGGGCATTGGAGATCGTCACAACGACAATATCATGATCAGGGAAACTGGACAGGTGAGGGTTACTGCGTGTTCGAATCTCCACTTATGTGTTTAGATGTCTGTGTAACTGCTTAATGTTTAAAAAAATACATTCTGTTGCTCATTGATATGGTTTTTTTTTGTTGTTATTTTCAATTAGCAAAAAACTTATTTAGCAATATTCTTATAATTATTTTGTTAGACGTGTTGAAGTAAAATTGTTTGGGTCACTCAGAATTGGTCACATTTTTTTCTCTACCTCAGAGATTCAGAGGTAGGGAGTAAAATGCGACTGTGCAATTCAGAACCTACTTAACAGCGATTTTAAATTTTGCTTTTTAGCTGTTCCACATTGATTTTGGGCACTTCCTGGGCAACTTCAAGAGGAAACTTGGAATTAACAGGGAGCGCGTGCCTTTTATTTTGACCTATGACTTTGTCCACGTGATCCAGCAAGGGAGGACAAACAACAGTGAGAAATTTGAGAGGTACAGCAAATACATGTAACACAGAATTTTTTCACATACTTTGATCTATAGACGACGGCACAGTGGTACAGTGGCTAGCACTGTCCTCTCATAGCAAGGAGGTCCTGGGTTTGAAGCCTTTCTGTGTGTCATCTGCATGTGAAGGTGAGTGTGAATGATTGTCTGTCTCTCTGTGCTGGCCCTGTGATAGACTGGCAACCTGTCCTGTGATAGGATCCAGCCACCTTGTGACCCTGAATTGGATAAGCAGTGGATGGATGGACTGTTCTGTGGCTCTGTTAACTCGTGGCTTTTTGCATCTTTGCTGTCAGGTTCAGGGAGTACTGCGAGCGGGCTTATAAGATCCTGTGTCGGAACGGGACGCTATTTGTCAACCTCTTCGCTATGATGAAGGCAGCAGGGCTACCTGAACTCACATCCTTCAAAGACATACAGTATCTAAAGGTATGCTACAGTAATGATGCAACCATTAATGATTACGAGGAGAATGATAACAATTTTGATAATTAGTGGTTTCTTGTTTTTAAAAGGACTCTTTAGCTTTGGGCAAATCAGAGGATGAGGCACTGAAGAATTTCAAAGTAAAGTTCAACGAGGCTTTGCGGGAGAGCTGGAAGACCAAGGTCAACTGGATGATGCATTCACTGGCCAAAGATAACAGACCATGAAAAACACTGAACCAATGAAACCTGAGGACCAGCCAAAAATATAGATTTTTAACTTATATACATAAACAGTCGATTATTTTACATGACAGATGGAATTCAAAGACTTTGAAAGATTCTTTAGCAAATGTTTACATCTCAGTGGCATAGGCCAGCATGTGGTGAAAAACAACTAAGCAGAGGCATCCAAAGACAATGAGATCATCACTTGGAACATCACTTCCACACACGTATTTCCACAGCGAAGAAAATCCATCACACTCATTGTTCTCCCATCCATCAGTGGAATGCCTTTGCCATAGGGGCATATCAAGCCAGATAATAAACCTGTTTTTGATTTGCTGAAATTGCTACTTGAAAACCACCTGCTCATGCAAAATGTCATGAATCACTGAAACAGAAAGTTCATCTCACCGACTGCATTACTCAGCAGGGAGGAAGCTGCAAACTACCTTAATGATAACTTGAGGTTCTGTTCAGCCCCAGAGTACAACAACAGGGCGGCAGTTTCACCTCAAGACTTTTGTACGGTTTACAACCCGTGATAGCTGTAATGAGGCTGTGTCATTTCCTCTCATTTCAACTGTCTCTTTGCAAAATGTGTCTTGTTTTATACATATATATATATATATATATATATATACACACATACAAAACCATTATTGTATTTTATTTAATTTTGGTATGTACTTAACAAGAATGAAAGATATTTTACATGATGTGATGCATTTTGTCGCTCTAACTTTCTTGTGTAATATTGCCTTGGAGTACAATATGTGCCAATACACATGAAGCATTTTAAAATTTAATGTATATTCTAAGAAAATGTAGGACTTTTATTTTGAAAACATGGTACACAGGCAGCAGCGTGAAAGAAAGGAAAAGTCTGATTTTAGCCTAAAGCTAGTCTCATTTTAAGAAATACACTTACTTACCTTTTAGCTTAAGTGAGAAATGAGTATGATATGTTAATCTTGTCCAGTTTGGGATCGTGAGGAGGCTGGAGCTTGTCTTAGCTCACCATGGGTAAGACGCAGGGTACCATTCCTCCTCACATACACAGCTATGGCCAGTTTCAAATGACCGCTCAACCTAACAAGCATATCTTTGGACTGAAGGAGGAAAAACCACACAGGGACACACACACAGGAGAACATGCAAGCTACACGCAGACGGGCCCCGGCACCGTATTTCTTTGAGGTGACAGTGCTAACCACTACACCACTGTGCACAGTCCATGTTAATTAGTGAGCTTTTAAAGTGCTGGTGGGCAGGCTGTTTTTCCTTTGGAGGGACTAGCTGTTTTTGCTAGCTATGCTAAACCAAGCAGACTGTCTCCTGGCTCCAGCTTTATATTTAACACACGCCACGAGAGTGTGTTTTATTTTTGATTTTCATGCATTTCTCTTTTGTTTCAATGATACAGCTGCATTTGGCACCTGGAAAATTACATGATTTTTTTTTTTTTTTGCATTAGGCAAAGATTTCATTTGTTTGGAGAAAAGAACAGAGAAAAATTGTTCATCACATCCTTCAGAGCATCCCGATTGAGACAATCTGTAGACTCATAGAAGTCATAGACTTGTGGATGTGTTTCTCAATATGCGGTACTGAACTCATGCCCTCTTTGAAAATGCAAACCTGGACTATGTCTACAATCTCAGAAGATGCTGTGTGTGTGTGTGTGTGTGTGTGTGTGTGTGTGTGTGTGTGTGTGTGTGTGTGTGTGTAGGTTTGTAGGTAATATTTAAATTATGCACTTAAACTGTGATTTCCATTGCATTTTTGAATGGGTGTACAAGGTGCCACGAGGGACATTTCATGCTTGTAGTGTCAAGCACGACCACACTTTGGCGTATCTGATGCTGTAGAAAACGGTGTTTGTTTAAGTGAACCTGTGTGCTGTGTGATTTTATTTTATGGTGTATTCAGATTACTTTAAATGCTGTACATCCTGCTGTCAGTCCCGCGGGGTCCACTTGAATGAAAGAAGATTATGTCCTATTTGTAGCCTTTTATTTTTGCAAAACAGTTAAAATGGTCTCTACTTTTTTGTATGCGTCTCTGTACAGTGAGAGCAAGTGTAGGTGTAGATTACACAGCATGATGATTTAAGTACCTTAAGCTACTGAGCGATTTACTGTGGAACGGACTTAAATATGGCTCACTGGTGTCCTTCGGTGCGGGCGCAACTAAGCACTGCTGCTTTAAGGCAGGAAAAATGAATTCATGAGCTACTTTTGCAAATTGTAATATATACTGCTGTTGCCTTTTGAATTCGTTGTAACTCTTGAATTTTGTCAACTGAATCGGTTTGAGGCTCAGGCCTGATTTCGATGTGTGCAGCTAAAACTGATAAAGTGTACCATAAACAAGAAATGTGGTGTAGACCTGTCATTTATCTGCATCCTGTTTTTTCCACATGCTTCAGTTGTTGTCGTGAAGAAAGCATAAGGTCAGTAAACATTTTGCAACAAGAGAGCTTTCTAGGATCCAAGTCATTTGTCAACTGAATGTTATGCCTGATTTTGTAGCTTAAAATAGACTGATTAATTGGACAAAGCCCAAGTCCACCAAAGTCACCCCTATTTTCCATTTCTCCCTGAATATCCATGAGCATTTCCAAGCACAAGTCTCATGTATAGGTCTGAGATACTTTCTTTTCTCCAGCCTTTCTTTAGGATATGTCACTCTGGTTTGCAACATCTCTACAAAAAAAAATTATTAGTTTCATAATCTCTTAATGCAAAATAGAGTTTTTATTTTCAAGAAACAGACTAAGTTTTGCTTTCGTATTTGAGGAAGTGGCATTAAACTGATTTGTGATCATGCAGAGTGGTTTTGGCAGATGTGATAAAGTCCAATAAATGTGTCTACAGCTGTGTATTGTTTTTGCACAGATGTTGGTCACAGATATTGCAGTGGAAGAAACATCTGGCCTGATTATCGGTATTGAGCAGCTTTTTAAAGCCATGACTGTTTTTGGTGTTTTCTTCTCTTATTTGATCATATTTCATAGAAATATTTGAGAGCGGTATCAGGATATCTTCATACAACACTAAAAAGCAGTATCAATTTTCACATCACATAGCAGAACTGTGTTTTTGAAAAGTAAGAGCCTGAACTTTTTTCAACTAAAACAATATGAAATCTGACAAAATTTACAGAAAATTATATTTTTCCTTGAACATTAACTAAAAGTGCAGCAAAACTGAGTGCTTCATTTTCCAAAAGGGAACAAAAACTGAATTCTGTGATCAGGGGTGTCAAACTCAATTTGACCTCAAGTGAGGTAAAAACGTTTGCATGCAATGGACAATCCATTTACAAAACAGAAGCTGAACAGCCAGCGATATCTTATTAAAAAAATATATTACACATGCCAGAGGTGATTCAGAGCTGTGCGACTGTGAGTGTCATTTAAATACAAAATTCCTACCTGTTTTGGCCTCACCCCCAAACAGCTGCTCAGGGACCTTTGATCCACATATTTCCTTTTTTTTAAAGCTAATTATCTTTACAATTCTCTATATTCTTTACATGAGAATACGTTGTATCATTTATATAACTTATATCCATTTTAACTAACAAAAGATACACACATGCAGCTTCTCCTATCACACTCTGCACATCACATACACTCACCTTCCCTCATCTCCCCATTCCTAATGTCTTAACCAAGTTGGGGTTTTTGTTTGTTTGTTTTCTTTAAATGCATTGTTTGTTGCTGTCTTGTCCAATGTTGTTATTTTGCCTTGTTATATTATAATCGTGGGATTGAAAAACAAAGGAGTAAAGAATCTACACCTCGGTATACCCCCTCCCCCACAAAATAATAAGTAAAAATCAAATAAATATTACACATGGATTACAATTCACACTGGATCTACAAGCAAACAAAACATTAACGTGCAGCGATTGTGGAACTAAACAAATATACTGTTTTACTCTATGATTTAGTTACCTTATTGAGATTTAGAAATGCCTTCTGTACATTTTCATTACTTTGTATTAATACCAGCACCACCTGGATAGCATTTATTTATTTATTTTAAATGAAGACATCTCTGATTTCACTGCATGCAAACCCTTCCCGGGGGCCGCACGGACCTTCCAGCGAGCCGGCTCTGGTCCCCGGGCCACATGCTTGACGGCCCTGATAGTGATGAACGTGCAGCGTTCGCTGGAACCGGTTGCGCCCCCCGCGGCCGGCAGCGGTACTGAGGAGCCAGCGGGAGGATCGCTGCGTTGAGTCAGTCCGCCGTAGTTCTGCCGACTGGAGGGATGTGACCCCGGAACAGGACGCCCTCCTACAACAACACACCATTCAAACAGAGCACAGAAGAAAGTAAAGCTGGACCAGGAGGGGTAAGCACAAATCTCCCGTTTCTTACGAGGGAAACGTTGTCAGGGGGGTTCAGGAACGACGCGTGTGTTTCGGTCCCAGCGTTTGCACCTCTGGCGGAGCGGCGGTACCTGGATGGTGTTTGCACCCATAGGAACTTCATTCAGGCTTTTGTCTGGGGCATGCTAGCGAGCTAGCTCGGCTGGTTAGCATTGCCCGCTTTGCCAGTGGGTAGCACGGGTTTGGTGGGCTCTAAATGAAGCGTGTGCACACATTAAAACAAGGGCCACTTGGAAGTTAAAGAAGAGCGTGGTCCGTACATTTTTCCCGTGACGGATATAGCTCAAGATCTGTATCAAAAATGGACCGAGGCTCGCCGCCTGCTAGCGAGAGCGCTGCTACAGTTTGAACAGTCTGCGTCCCTCAACATGACAACGAAGCCAGTCCACGGCCATGTGTACCACCTCTTAGACAAACAGCTGTTTTTCTTTCAGGTCGGGCTTCAGGCGTTTCTGATGTTTTATGCATTTTGTTCATTTTCTTTTATCGAGAAGACTCGCAAATAACCCGCGATAATGATTATAGTTTGAATCACTTGTTCACAATATTGTTCATAACGTGTCTCAAATAACCACTTCAAACCTGCCGTCTGTTTCCCGCAAGCAAACATTTCATACTGTGCACATGTATGATGATGCAAGGCTGCGTTTGTCCCACTCACCAAACACCCACCATCCACCCTAAAGTAATGCTTAGGCTTGGAGTTTATTTTAAAAGGCAGCTTCACCACTTTCTTATTTTCAAGTTTCCTTATCGCATAACTCAATAGACCGGCTTTCTAATTTTGGAGGGTGCCACCCATGGATGCATTAAGCCACCCCGTCATTTACCCACGTCTGCCCCCCTACATGTCACATAGCTGAAAATTCTTTGAGTGGCAAAGCTGGCACCCTATTGGGAGCTGGGCATTGATGAGTGTGAGTGTGGGTGTGGGTGTTGGTGGCTTGGCCACATAGGCAAGCACACTGAAATCTCCTGACGAATACCAGTCACAGACCGCAGTAATGTCAAGCCTGGCTTAGTTTGCACATTCTCCTAGCTGTCTGAGTTTCTCAGAGAGTTTCGGACCACTGGCCTCCCTTCCCTCCTCGCCTCTTTAGCGGCTGCTCAGCCTCCTTGAGCCCTGAGGGGACCTCATCAGCTGCCTGCCAGAAGAGTTTGGGAGGGAATGCTGTCTTATCTCATGACTGCTTGCTCTGTGTTTGGCACAGCACTTGTCATCCTGTCAGCATTAACCAGGCTGCGTAGTAGCCTGTTGTGGTCTGACACTCTAACACTAGAGATGCTCGCAGCTACTCGTGGCTTACACGCCCAGTGACCATCAAGTGTTTTTTTGCTTTTAAAGGATCATAGTTAAAAGCGTACCTTTTTCTTGTTTTTTCAGTTCTGTTTTGTGGAAGTTAAGAGATATGCTCACGTCTGTCTGTTCTATTGTTCTAAGCGCATCCATCATATAAATAGGAATTTAATGCCCTTCCTTGACGTTGGCTCTTTTGAAAATCTTGCAGCCGCTCCCCTGAGGGACCAGCTTAAGGCAGCGGCTTCTGTTTTAATTCCTCTGAGGAATCCTGACGAGTGAACGTAGATGTTCTGTGATATTAAAGCAGATGATTTATTATTTTCATTCAGACAGTCTGTGGAAAAAGTCGGCTTTATCGAATTAGGCGTAACAGGACAAAACCGTGGAATCAAGTCGTGTGAATTTTATTGTAAAATGTTTCTGCTAAAAAAAAAGAGAGAAAATAAAGCACCATTATAAATTTAGAAGTTTAATTAAATGCAAATAAGATTCTGAACCATCTAGGAGAAAAATGAAGCTGAGATAGACGTGCAGAAGTAGCTGAAGGATAGTTGAGTACATCGAGAAGCCCTGCTGTGAATTAAGCTAGTACAGTTCGGCAGGATTGAATTCATGCCTCACATGGTGACAACAAGACATGACCTACTTATCAATCATGTTTCCACGAACTAGTTCACCACCATTGTCCCCAAGTACTGTCGCCATTGTTGTTAACATTGTACATGTGAAGAGATGGCAACCACCAAGTTCAGGTCAGAGCCTTTCAGCTGGCTGTTTCGGGACCTCGATCTGCCCTGTCCCGTAGGGTACAGGAGGTCCTGCGTGTCAAGTGGATTTCATTATGTAGAGGTTGCGGCGGTCACAATATCAGATTTTCCTTTAATGAGTCAAAAAAAAAAAAATCAGAATGTCTGTGCTTTTGGTCATTTAATTAAACCCCTAAAAAAAGTGCAAGGGGTCAGTGAGAGAGGGTGTAAACACAAGTGCAGAAAAATGAACAATTACACACAATGTTGATATTTCATAATTAGGCATCTTTGTCAGTATGCAGTTACTCGACATCCCCGTTTTGCTAGACGGTAGAAAAGTCACACAACTGATAAGATTGTGCTAAAGCTGACCGCAAATTTGCCAGTCTGCAGTGTTGAATAAGAACATTGTGCTGTCCTAATTTCAGTCAGCTAGTCTGAATGCATGCAATGACCCGGGTGACCATGGGCAGAAAAGTGTGTGTGTTGGTAAATGTGTGTACCTGCAGTAGCACAGCTGCTCTACAGAACCAGGCCAGGTTGTCGGCAGCTCAGCTGGCAGCCACACCGAGCGTACTTGGGTTTCTCACACATTTGCTTGGGATGTTGCAACAGCCCGTGACTCAATTCAAGTTATTTTACCTTCTCAGTTTTTCCTCCTCGTTAAAGCCGTTCACCTCTCAAGAGTCCTGTGCGGTTCACTTCTGCTCGCTGGAGGAATTTGATTTGTAAATCAGATGTTGTGCATCATGTGACTGCGCAGCTGATTGCAGAGCCAGTAACAGTGGACCGAGCTATGTGCGACTGGGCCGGTGCGCTGTGGCAGCCTCCGCCCTGCTTGACCCTCAGCAAATGTGAAGACCTATCACATTGCAGGCTGTAATCCCTGGCAGAAGACCCTCATTGCACTGTTAGGCCAGGCCACAGTCCTGAAATGGTCTTGAGAAGTTTATGTTTCTCAGAGACACTAATGGGCACCAACACACACAATCATAATTCTACACAAAATATTCAGCATGCAATGGCACGCAAGCAATTAGACTGTCTCTATTTTTAAAATGGCACTGAATGTGTAAGGTTTTAGGAGATGTGCCACTGATGTGACATTTGAATCAAGCGTAATCTCATTTGCTGGAGAGCTCGGACTCTTTAACTGCTTTTAGCAAACATTGGGGACAACTGCTATTTTGCAGTAGTCCTGTGCATGTAATTTCAATCTTCACAAGCATGACACAAATAATGTTCCGTCTCTTACATCTGAAAACACACACTGATGTCACTTTTGTGGTGCAAAAAAACAAATCAGTAGTGTATATATTTTTAGAGGTTCTCTCTTCCTGCTGCACATGAGCACATTCTGGTTGTTTTTACGTGCAGAATCTAGTAAAACAGCAGTTGTCTCCATATTTGAAAAATGCATGTAATGTTGGTTGCACAGTGGTGCAGTTGTGTTCTAGAGGGTTTCTGCTTCTGCTATGAAGTTTGCATGTTCACCCTGTGCCCGTGTGGGTTTCGTCTGGATACTCCAGCTTCCTCCCACAGTGCAAGCTTTTAGGCTAATTGGTGATTCTAAATTGGCCGTGAATGTGAGGTAGATTAAATAAATAAATTAATTAAATGTTTAGTATAAAGTACTGAATGAATGCATGATTTGGTAACATAAAAGGGCCATTAGACTGGTAACAGTAACTTTCATAACTCACTGAACTTGACGTGATGCAGTACTGTCTAACATGAGATTTTTTCTGCACGTTTATCATAACATGATACAAACTGGCATCTGAAAAAGTGTTTATACCAACATTTTACTTGAACTCAGGTGAACACGAGTTGGCAAAATAGCCTCAAAGTTTTATTTTGATATTTTAAGGAAATTTGAAGCAATGATATTTCTGATGATTGGGGGGGGGATAAAATGTCGCATTTATTGGTTTGAACACATTTGCCATCCTGCTGCTGTCATTGATGACAGACTACCTACTTAAAAGTGTGAATCTACTGAAAGAATGTGCCAGCATCAGCATTATAATGCAACAGTAATGACACTGCATTATGTACACTGACACAGCATAAGTCAAATGTAATGTAAGCACAAAAGTAGCGTAGATAGTGTTTTCCTGGGAAATTTTAAGGGGAAGTAATAAAATAACTGCGTAACACTTTAGTTTAACAGTAACTAAAGAAACCTAACGTTGTAACTCCTCAGCAGCCCGCACAATATTGTCACACAATAAAACTGGAGTTAAAAAATATTTTCTAGCTGGGATATTTTATTTTGGGTTGAGCTTTTTAACCAAAGCTCACCTTTTCCACCATGTAGCCGGATCAGTCATTTCTATCCACCATTTGCTCTTCCTGTCATATGGAGTGCAGTTAGCCACTCTTTTGTTTACTTTGGAGGTAGCTCCCTTTATAGGTACTAAATCATTGAAGGCTGACATGCTGCTTTTGCTCTCAAAATTGTGTCTGGGCTTGTCTTATTGTTGCTTGCATTAGGGAACGTAAGCACGGCATTGATATATTGATATTGTGGACGGTATGATGTGGCGCAGCTCTAGTCCAACTTGCTGCAGCACTCAGATATTCAGTCTCTTACCGTGTGTGTGATGAGGGCAGGGTGTCAGGCGGTAACGTGGTGTCATGCTATCTCAGTACATTTGTTCATGGATAAACCAATCTCCAGTTTGAACGTTTAACAGTCATCTATCTGTGATGCACCCTGATAACTGGAAATGAGGAAAAGAAGTACCTGTCAGATAGTTTTTCAATAAGGATCGAAGGAGCTAGCCAAGAGTCCCTTAGCGAATATGTTCATTTTATCTAAAAGTGCCAATGCACTTTAATTAACAATGGCCACTTACGTCCATCATGGTGAATGTGCCACATTTATGGCAGACACTATACCAGCGTAAATATCCCACAAAATCAAATATCCCACACATAAAAGGCATTGCTATACAGAGATTAAGGCGGCTGAGATCTAAGTCAGTAGCTCTTCCTTTGAAGTGTTTAAATATATGGTTTCACTTTGCTAGGCATAATATACTTTTGAAATTTAACTTAATCTTTATTTGGTTCATCTTAAACGAGGTTGGGTTGCCATGGTGACACATCTCCACAGTTCTCGAGCACTGAGTTGAATGTACTAAGTAGCGCGTCCATAGAAATGCATACTATTCCCAGAAAAGCATGCTGGATAATGGCATATTAGCTGAGCATATAGCACATAGCATGGGATTTCAGATGCAGTGCAGCATTAATCAAAGACCAATGAATTTGGACTGCAACAAACAGTAGTATATGACCACGCCATACTGCATAACTGCATTAGTTATTTAAAAGTTTAAAAGCTGTAAATTACACAAGGCTGAAGTGACAGTGAGGACAATTGTTAAAATGGGTGATGTAAAGATGCACACCCAGTATAACTGGAAATTTTAGTCAAGTCCCAGAAAAGAAAACAGAAAAGTAGAAACTCTTAAAAATCAATTAGATACAGACAACAAGGTGATTTAATGGCTGCCGTCCTCATTTAAGACTCCTTAGTTTAGTTTCAGTGAGGATTTTGTTTAGCTCTGCTGCCTAGAGGAGCTCAGAGAACCTGATGTCTCAGCTCAGCCCAACAAGACAACACTGACAAAAGCCCAACACAGGCACGCAGGGGTGGGGTGGGGGGGCTTATAGCTAGATCAGCACAAAAGAAACCCTTTGATTATGTCTGGAATATTAGCCGTATGTGTCTGGGGCTGGCTGAGTATCCCTCGGGATTAGCTTTGAGCCAGCCCACCACTAGAACCTAACCTCAGGCACACACAAAGGAGTCTGACAGGATCCTTATTGTGGTCCTTGAAAGGATTTGAGATGTTACACAGCAGAGCACAACAGAATAATGCTAGGGAGATCCTACTAGGCAGCAAATAGCACTACTATCTATATTTATATTCATTCATCTTGATTGATATTCTGTCTCATCTTTTTGACATATTGAATATTTATTCAATTTTTTTATCTTCTACCATAGTGTGCCCATTGAAAATATCAAGCTTAGATGGCATGTTGTCAAGTGGATAACTGAATAGTAAAAATGTTGTTTTTATTCTAATAAAGGTTATCAGTTATTTAGTCGGCTATACCAAAAAAAACATTTCATCTAAGAAAAAAAGCTGACACAACGACTTTTAGTAAACACATATTTCCAGGTGTGTCGTCTTCTGATGAATCACAAAGAAATGGGCAGCGTAGAGGACTGCAGATGTTCAGGACACCGTGGTTGGCTTAGAAAAACTAAATACACTGACTTTCCTTCAAAATCAGAAGATTTTGGTGAGCAGCGGCAACAGTTCAGAGCCGGCAGAAAACAGTCGGGCTCTGGTACACCAATTTGCAGTATAGAAAAATCTGGTCAAAGACTTGCTGTCAACGAGGTGTTCCTCCAACACGGAAGCAAAACCGATGTGAGAATGAATGGCCCCTAGGAAATATATGGAAAAATAATAGCAGGCATTCTAGAGAGATGAGTCAGGAGTTTAAAAATTGTTATTTCTAAATATGGAGTTGTAGTTGGTTCACTGAAGAGCTAAGAGCACTACAACAATGAAGGCCTGCAGGCAATTCCTGAAGAATACAGGTTCTTGAAGGTTTGGAATTGCATTTTATCAGAATTAGTGGCAAATGTGTAGGTGTTGTACTGGACTATGAAGAAGAAGCCAGGCCAGAAGCCAAAAATTCCATTTACCAGTTTTAATTTCCTCTGCTGTGGCCACGAGTTTGGGATAGCAACAGAAAGAATGAGCTTTCAAATGCAAGTGGACATATTGAGTTTCCTCTGTAGCGGTGGCTGGCATCAGTCTTACAGAGCATGTAAAGAGCTCAGATGTCCAGAGGGAGCTCAGAGTGCATCTCCTCCTCCTTTTCATTTAAAGGAGCCAGTTGAGGTGGTTCATGCATCTCATTGTCCAGGCCTCCTGGATAATATTGTTAGTGGTTTTCTGGGCATGTTCAGCTGTTTGGGGCACGCAGAGTACAACAATCTGCAGATTTTTATCTATCACAAGGGAGGGGTCTTGATTGACCCCCCCCCCAAATTAATTTTGGCAGTGTGATAGCAATCCTAAACATGCAGTCGTATTCAGGGACAGCAAGAGCCAACGACAGATGGTGTGGCCCCCTCAGAGCCCTGATCTCAGCATCATGGAGTCAGTCTGTGATTACGTAAAGAGGCAAAACAGACTAAATCCACAGAAAAGCTGCGGCAGGCTCTCCAGGAAATTTGTAATGACCTTCCTGCCAAGGACCTTTCAAAGGCCGATGTTGTTAGAGGCAAAAGGTGGTCTCCTGCACTGTGCATGAAGTCACTTACAAAAGTTAGCAGTATTTTTTATTATTGCTGATTTGAAATCATCTCAAACTGGACCGAACCAAATAGGTTTATAATTTTGTACTCCAGCTCTAAAGCCGTTGAAGCCTTCACTGAGAGCAGCTACAGAGCGCAGGTGGATTATTGATAGGTAATTACAAACGTGGTTGGAAAGTTGGTTTGTTCAGTAGGATTGCATGTGTGAGACTACTTGATACATAATCATCTTCACAGTGTTAATCACTGATGTACATTTTGTAATGCAGTTCAGTTTGAACTAGAGCTGTAATTATCTTTTCTCTGGAGCTGCTCTGCTGCCTAAAATAGTCATCTATGAATTAATCCTTGTGGTCTCTTCCAGCCAGAAGAAGAATGGATGAAAACCACAGAAGATTCCTTTTTAAGTGACTCAACCACATTACAATAATGTAAAAACATCTCTGATCACCCTCATTTACATTTCCACATTGTTTATAATTTCTACTGAGATTGCCCGTATGGGACTTTGTGGTATGTTTGTTCTACGTACAGCAGATATTGCTGTGAATGTGAGATAAAATAAAATCATTTCAGGCTGATTAAAAATACAAATAGTAACTCTCAAAACAGTCGTGAGGCTGAGAAGACATGGCACTAAATATGGACAGTTTTTCAAACTTCAAAAGAAAACATCAGAGGATCTGAAATGCCTCAGTCATGAAAGCAGTAGGCCTATTTATACAGATGGTGAATGTGAAAAATATCAGTCCAGCAGCAGAAAAGAGATTACATTGTCACATCTCAAAATATGGCAGACAATTGATGGGTCTTTGTTCTATGATGTTTTCAGTCTTCATAGATCTCAAGACAACGCTTTTTCGCAATTAGTATAATTTTTCACTTCAGACACTCTCCCCATCCTCCACTCTTTATTCTGTCGTATTCAGTGTCTGTCATATTCCCAGTGTGCAGGCACTTTGGAGCTCCTGAGTTTCATTCATTCTTCATGCTGCTCGTCTACGTGCTGGTAGGTCTCTTTGCCGGAGTCTTAGCTCTTGCATTTGTCTGAGGTTAGGTGCTCGGAGAAGTGATCAAATGTGTCGCTGCTGCTGATCTGAAGACACTGACATCTCTCCTGCACCCTCCACCAACATCCTCTCTCCATCACTACCCCCATCCGAATAAATTCGCACAAGATCACCGCCAATCCCCTGAAGGTTTACTGAGCAACTGAGCTGATGCTGGCAAGCTCTTCTCAGTCTTTTCATGTCTTTCTTGCTTTGAGTCTTCTGGAGCAGCTCTCCAATTAAGCTATGTCTGATGCTCAGGTTGGAGGGAATAACTAATGTATTTATCTGCTCCTCATTTAAGTGTCCTGCCACTTTCTTTAGCTGACAAGGAGACGACGTCAAGTGCTAGCTGCTTGCAGTAAACAGCCAGCAAAGATTGCTATAATTACAAAGAGCCAGAAGCGTGGTCTCCAGCTGCTCTGATCTGGATGGATCCACATGCTCTCAGTGGCAAATGCTAGCCAATGGCCTATGGTACCCCATTCATCCTCGTTCCCCAGGGCTCTGGAAAGGGGAACGGCAAGCCAGCTCCTCAATTAAATATAACCCTACATCAAACGGCCTGTCAACATGCATTAGTGGTCCTTTGTATAGATAAGAGGCCAAAATAAATTGCCAGAACTATCACAGTCACTGTGACTCTTGTGAAATATTTTCAGGGAAGAACAAATCCTGACACGCATGCTGATATTCTCTCTATTATTAAATCTCCCCCCCACACACACACACACAAAATGTATCCTTTTTTTAATGATTTATTTTGCTGTTTTGTGTGAATTGTTCCTTCCGCATGTTTAGCCTTGTCAGTTAACTTCAGGCTTGATATCTGTATGCTTTGCCTGGTTGGTGCATTGTAGAAGAGATCTAATGTGACAGCAGCCGACCTTGGTGTATGTGTGATATCACAGCAGAACCTTTTCCTGTCACACACATTGGCTTTGGCAGCTCCTTTTATCACCTTCTTCTCTCTCCCAGTTTTCTCCCTCTTTGCCTGTATTTCGCATCTCTGCAGACTGACAGTGAAAATAGGTCATTAGTTAGATGGAGAATAAGAGATGGAAACAGGCAGGGGTGAGCTCTGTGTAAAAACTGCCATGCAATATTAATGACGCTGTGAAGAGTCAGACCTGCACTTTAACTATATAAGTATTCTGGAAGCAGGCAAGACTGCTTGGGTGTGGACGTCCACTGGGATTTTATGCATGTAGTTGCAAGAGAAAGTTTATGAACCCTTTGAATGACCAGTTTCAAAGATGTTAGGAAGGTACAAGATGCATTTTTGGAGGTGTGTTGCTGTTAACCCTAGGGTTCTTCTTATGTGATCTTGGTGTGGCACCCATTCCTAGGACCATTTTTTGATTTTTTGTCTTATTATAGATTGATGAACGCCAAGGTCTTTAGAAATGCCTTGGTAGCCTTTTCCAGCTTCTCGCATCGCTCTAATGCTTCTTGTAAAGATCCCCTGAAAACTGTTGTACTTGGAGCATAGTTTACATTAAGAAATATTGTTCTTAAAATGGCTAAATTTGTTAGTACAGACTTTGTAAACCTTCATGTTTAGGAAGGATAGCCTCTACAGCACACACTCACTGGACACTTTATTAGTTACACCTTTATAATATTGGGTTGGACCCTCTTTTGCCTTCAGAACTGCTTTAATTCTTTCAACAAGGTGCTGCAAACATTCCTCAGAGATTTTGGTCCATATTGACACGATAGCATCACACGGTTGCTGCAGGTTTGTCAGCTGCACGTCCATGATCTCCTCTTGGTTCAACAACGTCCCAAAGTTGCTCTGTTGGATTTAGACCTTGTGACTGTGGAGGCCATCTGGGTACAATGAACTCATTGTCATGTTCAAGAAATTGGTTTGCGATGATTTGCCTTTTGTGATATGGCATTATCCTGCTGGAAGCAGCCACCAGAAGATGGGCACGCTGTGATCATAAAATGATGGACATGGCCAGCAGCAGTGCTCAGGTAGGATGTAGCATTTAAACGATGCTCAGTTGCTACTAAGCGGCCTAAAATCCTTGATTATACTCTCTTGCAGACACAAGACATCAGGACCACACAGTGTTTTTCCAATCTTCTGTCATCCAGTTGTGGTCAGCCTGTATGACTTGTAGCTTCAGTTTTCTGTTCTTAGCTGACAGGAGTGGCACCCACTGTGGTCTCCTGCCGCTGTCGCCCTTCTGCTTCAAGGTTCGGCATGTTGCACTTACAGAGATGCTCTTCTGCATACCTTGATTGTAACAAGTGATTACTTGAGTTACTGTTGTCTTTGTGTTAGTTTGAAGCAGTCTGGTTCTCTGACCTCTGACATCAATAAGGTATTTTCTTTTCAAGAACTGCCGCTAACTGGATACTTTCTCTTTTTCAAACCCTTGAGATGGTTGTGTGGGAAAATCCCAGTAGATTGGTATATTTGTGTCTATAGTTTGGTCAGGCTGTATCTGGCTGTAATTGTGACTTCAGATCAGAGCACATTTTTTTGAGTAGTTGTTGAACAACTCGTTGATATCTGCTGTCATACAGAATAATACAAATGCTAACGATACTCATTAAAATGATCTAATCATTATTGCCTAATCATGGATGAGTGTCACTCCATCAACTTGGCTCTTGTCACACTGTGTCACTGAAACAACCCAGTGTATAGTGTGTAGATATCATAGTAGGACTACGTTTGTGCAACAGATTTTTTTCAGGTCTTGTGTAATGCTGATGTGCTTGTGTGTCCAGAGCCACAGGAGCAGGGGGGATGAACCGCGAGGAGGCCCCGGGAAAGTCTCCTGAAGACATGTACATCCAACAGAAAGTGCGGGTCCTGCTCATGCTCAAGAAAATGGGATCAAATGTAAGTAGACACTAGTTGTTTGTTTTTGTTTTTTACCACAAACCTTTTTCATTTGACATTTCAGATTTGGGGGTTCACAAGATTTTTTAAATTTTTTTAATCCCTGTTGTTGAGCTCATGCACACTATGGTTGTTGTGTTAATTAGAAAAGGCATACATCTTAATTACCTGAAATCTGGTCCCAGTAAACCTTGCTATAGTCATAACAGTCTGCGTAGGTCATCACCTAATGTTGTTAGGTTGGTTACCAAGAAACAATAATAGAAGCTAGTCCAGAGTGAGTCAAAGCTTGACTTTGTGTTTGTTCAGAAATGTGTACCAAAGGAACAGAGAGAAGAAAAGCTAAGGAATAATAATAACCTTTGAACTAATTCATTTTAAAAATCCAAATATTTTGGATCTAAAATGCCTCGTAGCTGCTTCTGAGAGAATTATTCTGGTTCAGTAATCAGCATGTTGAAGAGGCATATTTAACTTAGCCTTTGAGGTCAGTATTTTAATGTGTTTGTACTTGTTTTGTTTTGTTTGGTCACTTTGTTTATTCCTCTCCAGCTTACGCCGAGCGAAGAGGCTTTTCTCCGGAATTACGCAGGTGTGGTCCACAGTCAGATGAGCCAGCTACCACAGCACAACATAGACCAGGGTAAGGCTGTGACATTTACACTCACACACAGTTTAAACGTGCAGTCATCTAGCTGAGACAGTTGTTATGAGGGAGTACTTGTTCATTTAGTTACAGAATACAGTGATGTGAAAAAGAGTTTTCTCAGGGCTTCATGCATCCCTGTGAAAAACGAAGCACACCCTTACTGCTTCCACAGAAATTTAGAGGGTAAGTAGCAGCCAGTTGCTGCTAATCAAATGCACTCAATTAATTGATGATCAGCAAATGTGAGCACCTCTATAGAAGCAGAAATTTTGGTAGTTTGCTGGAGCATTCAGGTGTGCGTTAACACAAATTTACCCCAAGGTCAGAATATTTTATTATAATTAGTTATTTTTATTAGTAAGAGGGAAATTCATAGAGGTAAGGTAACACAGTGTCATGACTAGATTCAACCCCCAAAGGCTCAAGAACCCTGTTGTACTTTTATTTTTCAAATAAATATAGTTGTAATGTTCATTTTTTAAAAATGTATACAAAGCAAAGGTGTTTATGGCAGTCAATCATGTGTAAACCATTAGCCCACAGACACCACGCATACAGAAAAATTGGTGTGACTTAACTGAAAACAAGGGAAAATCCCTCCGCACGCATCATCCTTTACAGCCTGCACCCCAGCAGGCCAAACTGGTTCCCTGACTGTGCACAGAGGCTGACTCAGCAGCCCACCAGCGCTGCGAGGCTACTCACACCTCAACTCAAACAGCACGATTGGCTGGGACCAAGTGACTCATCCTCAGCATGCGTGCATCACTAGTTTCTCTTCTGCTTCTTGTAATGGAGAATATTTTTGATGTTTTCTCTGTAAAGCAAATCACTGTTCATTTCGGATGTGGCCTTACATATGATAGTCATTCCTTGCCAGGACAGGAGAGGGTGCTGTTGAGCTTTCCTAAATCCTTCTGCGGTGCTCAGGCACTAAATCCACCTGAGGGCGCTATAATTAACAAAAGGGGAAAAAAAGGAAAGGCACTGCAGTTACCTAAAAAAGCAGCAGCATTGTTGATTGTTTTTGGGTGAGTGAGACTCAGCCCAAAATACATCTATCGACTAGGACCCCAGCTCTCCCCCTGCGGTGAACCTGCTGGGGCTCAGGGTCCTGCTTTACCCTTTATGATATTAGTTCCTCAGGGGAGCTTCAAGCCTGGAAAATTGGCTGTGATGCTTCACCCACAGGGAAGGGTTAGGTGTCCTTGTCTGCGCCCTTGCTCTGCAGGGAAACAATCGTGTTTGAATTTAGATATATCAAATTTTCTGCCTTGAAAGGATTAGACCATGATTATGTAAGGTGTCAAGTATGCAGGTAAAAGGTGCAACGTGCTGCGCTGTGCCGAAGTACATTGACATTTTGTTAATCACACCCTCACTGTGCAGTGCGGGATGCGACATTAAATTTTTAATATGGGTCATTGCGTCACTGATGGTGTATATTTCATTATTATGCCATGTTTCTTTATCAGACAAGAAGAATATAAAGAACTACATCAGACAGGACGTGTGATCATGTTATATTTTTTAAAACTACGGCATCCAAATGTAAGATCTGTACTGATTTGTAGTTATTAATTTATGATGGACATTTTTTCTTTTTTAACTACAGACTAGCTGTCAGTTTATGCTCCCTCTGACTTCATGCAAAGTCTTTGCTTTGTCAATAAAGCTAAGAAGAGTCTCATCAATTATGGAGGAATATGGCGCTCCAAGTATGCATTATAGATCACAGAAGCGGACACTTTTAGTGTCATTTGGCAGCTTTTCCAGTTCCTCGGTGTGCCAGTGAATAATTTGTGGTGCGCAGCATGTTTAAGGTATTGTGATTAAGCATCATGGAGATTGCTGACAGTTAATCGGTTTTAAATATTAAACGCTGTGCCGAAGGACAGCGGTATGTAGGGATCAACACATTTGGGATCTTTTCAAGTGGTGCGAAGAGAAAGTCCAGTATTTGATCTCATTTATACTTGGTAATTGGGGGAAAAAAAGATGAAAGAAAGTATCTTATTGCCTGGTTGTGAGTCACACAGCAAGCTGATAAATATAGGTAATTATGCAAATTTTATTCATACAGTTTGAGGAAAGGGCATTTGCAGTTGACTGTATTTTAATGCGTATTTCTACTGCTAGACAAATTACAAACATCTTGTACCAAAAGGTTTTGACTCATGCTGTACTCCATAGTTTGCACTGCTCTCACTTCATTACGATGACAGGAGACCTTTTCCTCCATCCTGCTGTAAGAACCAGCAGAACTGTCTGTACCAGCGGGCAATCACACGGTGCAGCAGCCAGACACACACCTCAGTGTGTCTGTCCAGCAGTTTAGCAGGCAACGACTGTTTGTGTTTTTCTCATCCTGCATTATTAAAAGACCTGCTTGTTATTCTTCGGCGCTCGTGCGCGTCTGGTCAATCTCTGTAGCAGATGCTGAGAGGTTTGCAGCTTTAATTATCATCCACTTTGTACTACTCTTTACTAGTTTGGTGTTTTAAGAGATTGCTTTGAGCAGTAGCTCTTAAATCCATGCACATACATGTATAGGATTTGGTCAACAATGACTTATAAAGCATGGATCAGTACAATTGTTTTATTATCCTGTGGTGCAACAGCGTCATTGTAATGAGTTTGTAGATTGCTTTGTAACGTGCAGCTTGGAGAAAACCACACCAGTATTGATGAAAGGCTGACACTGTCATCAATACTGGTACACTTTCTGAACTGGGACCGGTTTATGAGTATGCTGACGCAGGGCGCTCTGATAACAGCACCCTCGAGGGGTGTCAGCATGGAGCAATAGTGTCACACATGGTGTCATTGATCGGATGGCTGTATGCTTAGAGGGTGCTGCGCGCACAGTGGAGTAGTGAAGGCATATTCCGAGTCAAGGTCAAGGTCGGGCTGTCTTCAAGAATGTCCTAAGGTGTAGCAGCACTGATGCAATCGATGGTTAAAATTAGTGTTGCTGTCTGCTTATAGCGTGTTCTGATAGGGAAAACGGGTCTGTAGGTGCTGCAGAAAAGTGTTCAGTCTTTATGTCTGATTGGACTGAGTGGAAATGTAGTTCACACCTGCACTCATTTTCTCAGACTTTGCACAGCTGACAGATGTTATTCTGGTTCTTCCTTGTAGTAAAATGGGGGGGGGACAGTAAAAAATCAGCTTTCTGCTCCTCATATTTCTTATAAGAGTATGGGTCAATGGATTTGCATTTCAGATAGTTTTAATTGGCTGATTACCATACATGCAAATACAGAATTTTGTTTTGCAATTTTAATCAGGCCAAGAGGAAGTTCTCTGCCGAAGGCTCTGTAGCTGAGACATTTTTTCACTGAGCTTTTTTCCTGGCTTTTTTTTTTCTTTTTCTTGATGCCCTAATGTAGCTGTTTTTGTATGAATAGAAGAATGAAGGATTTTATGCCACGTCTAAATACTGTTACCATGTTTGGAACTGAAGTGAGAACTCATGAAGTCAAGCTTGTGTTTTTGGCACTCTTTCAGTGTCAATTACCACTTTTTGACTTTATTTGAACAATAACTGTGCAAATTTAAAGTGAATTAAGATGTTATGATGCAGAGACTTTGGTGACGCACTAGCAGACGCACGATGTGTGAAATGCAGTAGTTATCCCTTTGTAATCAGGCTTGTTATTCTTTCTCTTTAACTCTTTTATCCACTTCGCTTTCTGTAAGTGGCACTGTGTCACTTTAAACAATACAGTTTGTCAAAACCACTCATAAAGGCAGCAGTCTCGGGGCTTGTTATCCCTTCTGATTTGACGAGGGAAGTTTATTCCTCCCAGAAGGATGTCGCAGGGCCTCAACAATAGAGGTGGAGGAGGAGGGGTTGTCATGGCAACCTCAGATGTCCCAGGAAAGCTGAGCTTCCCTCTGGGCTTTGGTGGTGGTGTGACGTGCTGCACTGGCAGGATTAGAGCAGGTGTCATTAAAGGGCCAGCTGAAGGCAGGCTGGGGTGCTAATTACACAGCCAGTGTTTGATATTCTGATCTCTTTCTGTCTGTCTCATTCATTCATTCATTCACTGCAGCCGTGTTTGATCGATATATTCAGACCAGGTCAGCGCACAGAGCAACCCCCCACCGCCTGCTTTGTTTGGCTTCTTGGCTTGGCCAGAGTCGTATCGATTCTTGCTTCATCTGATTCCTCACTGCAGCATGAGACTGAGCCTAGCACTCAGATTTATTAAGTACCACATCTGCCCCAGTTTCTCCTTGTATCTCTATCCCAAGCGTGCCAGTGGGTGTGTTAGACAAGTATGAAGGAATTGTCCTGAAATTATCATTTCTTTTCTTTTATGATCTCCATTTCACTGGTAAAAGAAACCAAGTCTTCAAGCCTAAAAATAATGAACAGGCCTTCTGAATATGGTCAGTCAGATTAAATCTGCCTATAAAGGTTCCAGTAAAAAGGCTTATGTTACTAAAGTCTATTTTTTTAAACCTGTAAGTTACCTGAGCTTTATTACCTTGTTTAAAATGAGAGTTTAAAATTCTGTTGATATAATTAGTACTAAGTAGTAAGAAGTGCAGAGATCTGAACTGGCAGACCCTGTGTGTTTGCTAAATATTTTGAGCTGGACCACACACACACACACACACACACACACTATCCTGCTGTGTGTCACGCTTCTTAACCTGCCCCTGCTGTTGTTGAGCTGGGGGGGTCCCACACCTTTATCCGCTGAAGTGACCCTTCACAGATTGTGACCTGAAGAGTTGTTGGTGCTTCCTCACTGCTACACTGGAGTCATCATTATGAGGCTTCTCTGTTTATACACCTTCGGGACACTGCTTGGTGCCTCTGACATTAAACAAACCTTTGGGTTAATGCGCAGTTTTCTTGTCCTCTGAGGTTTCTCTGCAGCTTAGTTTGTATTTTAGTTCATTTCAGGCAACCACATTTTGATTTGTAGTCTCTCAGAGTGGGAATAAAGGCTGTTTGCTTAAAAATATGTTCAGATGAATGCATTAACGTTCTCATTTAGGTTCTTTCGGTGGGCTGAGCACGTCTGTTGTCGCTGCTTTCATATAATCCACCAGCGGGAGCCGTGCTGCTCGTGCGTGGTCGAGGAGGGAGCCAGTGTGAGGTGGGTGGGTGAGCAGGAAGGAGAAAGGGGCCGGACTCTGAGCTGCAACGAAACAAGCCAAAAGCTTTTTGCTCATAGGCCGCAATAGCAGTGATGCAGTCTGATTTTTATCTGTCGCTAGGCAACAGCGTTGAGGGACCTGACGTTTCCATCTTGTTGGCTAGAGCTCGTTTGTGAGTGTGTGTGTATTCTGTGTGAGTGTGTGCATTCTGCGTGAGGGCAAAGTGCTCAGATAAAGCCTGTCCATCCATCTGTGGATGTATTTTGGAGAAAATATCTGGTGGTTAATTCTGCTCAAGTTCCATCCTCTGAACCGCCAGCTCCACGATAATGACCTCCATCACACATCCACAAAATAAGGCATTTATTCTGATGAATGGGTGTTATCACGCGGTGCTGTGCGAAAACATGATCTGTGCTATTCAGCAGAGGTGTAATTCAGGTCGACTTTCCTATTGTGTGGTATTACATAATTGTCTCTTTTTCAAGCACCATTTATCCCCACGTGGTGTCTCAGAGCAGATGAGGTTTATGTTATGAACTGAAGTCAAACAGCATGTTTCTGATGATTTTTTTTTTTGATCACTCTGCCTCTAGTCTCCTGTCTCTGTTCTGTTTTTTTCTTTTTTTCTTTTTTTTTTTCTTTTGCCATATCCTCTTTTGGGAAGCCAGTGTGCTCCGATGAAACGGAGAACTTAAAAGTTCATATTAAAAGACCCCCCTCCCCCCAAAAGTCTTGATCTCACCAAGCTCCAGGATGACCTGAATGCACTATAGACAGATGCTAATTATTTTCCCAGAGCGTTAGCCAAGTTAAAAACAAAATTCTGTTTTTTTGGGGGGTCTGTGCTGTCTGATTAGGAGGGTCCAACCTTTGTGCCAAATACATGTGAAAGCTCACACTCCCTGGCCTACTTTCATATCTCCATAATAATTAAATCTAACACGCACTTGAGGGCTGCAGTGAAGAAAGGCTTTTTATAGCAGGCGTGCATGAGGTGCTGATAGGAATTCTTCTCAACCATTTTGAAAAGGTGTGGAGCTCGGCGTTGATGAGATTTATAAGATCTTGCTTATCAGATGGTTTTTGTATCATCGCATGCTCGTGCGTACTGCAGACCTTTACACCTTTCCCTCTCCTTGTTGAGTTTTGTTATTATTTAAGGTTTTAGGAGACTGGACCAAGACTTACTTTGTGGGATCTTATAAGCCGTTCTCACACACGATGCAGGTCGTGACATTATCTGAAGCTAGCTTTTTTCCACATACACCCATCTAGCATAGCATTTTAACCGCTGACAGGTGAAACGAATAACACTTCATCATGGCACCTGTTAGTGGGTGGGATATATTGGGAAGCAAGTGAACAGTTTGTCCTCAAAGTTGATGTGTTAGAAGCAGGAAAAATGGATTTAAGCAAGTTTAACAAGCACCAAAATTGTGATGACTAGACTGCAGCTCTTGTGGGGTGTTCCCGGTCTGCAGTGGTCAGTATCTATCAAAAGGGGTCCAAGGAAGGAACTGTGGTGACCTAGCAACAGGTTCATGGCCTGCCAAGGCTCATCGGTGCACGTGGGGAGCAAAGGCTAGCCTGTGTGATCCAATCCAACAGATGAGCTACTGTAGCTCAGATTGCCAAAAAATTTTAATGCTGGTTCTGATAGAAAGGGATCAGAATACACAGTGAACCACATTTTGTTGCATATGGGGCTTCATAGCTGCAGACCAGTGAGGGTGCCCATGCTGACCCCCGACCACCAATGAAAGCGCCAACAATGGGCACGTGACCATCAGAACTGGACCATGGAGCAATGGAAGAAGGTGAAGAAGGGTTTTTATGTGTCAGGACATTAAAAAAAATATTTGGTCATTACCAGGTTTTAAAATTATTCAAATAAAATCTGAGACAAACAACACATGACAAATAACATTATATCTTTAACAAAATAAATAACAAAATTAAGGCAAAATGCAGAAGCAGTGTGTGAAAAACTATCAAGTGTGAGCACCTCTATAAAAGCTCATATTTTAGCAGTTTGTTGGTCTGCAGCATTCAGGTGTGTGTTAACAATGTCAAGGAGGAGAGAAGCAATTGTTGCTGCACATTAATCTGGGAAAGGTCATAAGGCCATTTCCAAACAATCTGGAGTCCATCATTCTACAGTGGGAAGTGGAAAAAGTTGTTAATCTTCACAGGAGTGGACATCCCAGCAAAGTCACCCCAAGGTCAGACCGTGCAATGCTCAGAGAAATTAAACAAACTATAACTTCATAACTGAAAGAGGGTATACTTTATTTTTCACGACTAAATATTTCCTTCTTTGTTTAAACTGAATGCTGAAGTCCTCAGAATAAAAGAAGTATTTCCATAAATGAGGCCTATATAAGAGAATGGCTGGATATATGAGACACCAAATTAGCTTTGTGAATTTTATTTATTTAATGCTATGCAAACTGAACTGGAAATTGTATATCCAGTTATCAGAGAAAGAACAGTCTCAGCAGGTGTGTGCCCAAATCACTTAACAAATCACAGTTGGCAGCAGACTAATGAAGGATTTCTTGTTAAGCAAAAGCCGGCTGAGAAAGTCCTTTTTGTGTAGCTGGCAGGATTCATTAGTTGACTCAACACAAATGAGGCTGTAATTATCGGTTAGTCCTCATTAACCTGGTAAAATTAAATGAAGCACAGAAAGAATAAAGGAAATTGTATTGTAAACACAGATATTCCCCACCATGCACACACACACACATTGGTGAGGGTTATATCATCAGCTGGATTCTAGTACTGTTTTCAGACTTATGCCTTGTACTACAGCAGAGGAGATTGAATGTACTGAAGCCTCAGATATAAGTGTTATCATTGCAGAGCAGGATGCTGCTATCAGCGAGCCACTAGGTGTGTTACAGGATCTCCAGGCAAAGTGCTGTGATTTTAGACGGGGGGGTCCACAGCAGGTGATATATATATGGCAATAGATGAAATTACCTGTATGCACCAAAAGGATTTTCATGGCAGGGTATTCCCCTCCGGCTTTATAGTCACAGCTAACAGGATTTACAGGATACTGACAGGATCCAAGGACCTGTGGAAAACTTGGCTGGCTTCACACTTTGACCTAAATTTTGTTTTGGTAGTTGTGGAAGACTTGCTGGGATCCAGTGATTTAAATGTTCAGATAGGTTGGAGGATGCCAGAGAATAGCCTTGTTTTCGTTGCAAAAGTCTATGCCCAAGGCCTCTTCACAAATATTTCAAGGCTGGGGCAAAGTCCAATAGTATTTCTGTATGGCAGCGCTTGTATCATCTTTCAGAAAACAAGTGAACGCTAGGAGTTCCTCATTTAAAATCCTGATGCTAGGTGGGTTTATAACTTGCTGTATACAATGCTTACAGTGTGTTTCTGTGTGTATGGTTCTGTAGATAGTTGAACATTTACACCTTCTTTAAGCATCCTTTAAAGCAAAGGCAACGATACATTTCCTGTTAGTCAGAAAAGTAAATAGTTTATTTTCCACCTTCTCCTCATGTAATTGTAATTGGTAATTACTATATTATATGTATATATTGTATATAGCCTCAAAAGGATATCACGGTATTCCAAGAAAATTTACAATAATGATATTTCTGACCATCTAGAAAAAGCATTTTATTGATGCTTGCAGGCAGCAGCATTTATTAGTGCAAACAAAACGAAGGGGATTTTCCATCCTTCTTTTCCAAGCTACTGTCACTGATGACATACTACCTAAATCAAAGTGCGTATCTATTGCCTCAAGGTCCCAGCAGCAGCATTATAGTGCAATAGTAGTGACAGTAATTTATACAGTGACACAGCATAAGTTAAAAGTAAGCACAGAAGTAGCCTGGGTAGTGCTTTCCTGGAAATTTTAAGTAACTTTTTAACATACAGGGGTTAACAAATTTATTAGACCACCACCCAGTGTAAGGTTTCTGTAATGGTTTATTTACCAGTATGCGTAAGCTCTTTAATCAAAATGATATTTTTAATGCTAAAATATAATTATTGTTGTTATCCATGAATTTTCAAATTTATTGTGTGTTTACAAAAAAGTAGAGAAAATAGTAAAGTGCATCATTTTTTATTCAGATGCCATATTACACATTATTTACTTGCATTCCTGAACAGAAAAAAATAGTTTGAGTTGTTGACTGCCTGATTAATTTCTGATTTCTCAGAGTCCGGTGTAAAGGCTCAAATCTGGATATAAAAGCATGAATTCAGTTTATTTGATGAACAATGTAATTTTTAATTTAGTTTTTGACAGATTTCTAAAATATTTGTCCTTTCTTGTTTTTATGACAGGTGGTCAAATAAATTTGTTGAGCACTAGAACTGTTTAACACTTCAGTTTAACTGTAACAAAGTAACTGTGTGCGTCTCCAGGAGCATGCACAGTATTGTCACATGATGGAATTGAAAATTTTTCTTTTCTTTTTTTAATATAATTAACAAAACAGGACTGCAACTGAACAAGACCTCTCCAGGACAAGAACATAAAATACTTAAAAGAACACAAACTGGAAAACAGAATGCACATAGTGCATTTAATGTGCAAAGAACTGTAGTGTGAGTAGATTTAACTACTGTATGGCGCCAGAAGTATTCGCTCGCCTGGCTTCACACGCATGTGAACTTGAGTAAAATCCCATTCTTAATCCAGAGGGTTTAATGTGACGTCGGCCCATTCCTTGCAGCTGTAACAGCTTCAACTCTTCTGGGAAGGCTTTCCACAAGGTTTAGGAGTGTTTATGGGAATTTTTGACCATTCTTCCAAAAGTGCATTTGTGAGGTCAGACACTGATGTTGGAGAAGGTCTGGCTCACAGTCTCCACTCTAATTCATCTCAAAGGTGTTCTATCAGGTTGAGGTCAGGACTCTGTGCAGGCCAGTCAAGTTCTTCAACACCAAACTCGCTCATCCATGTCTTTATGGTCCTTGCTTTATGCACTGGTGTGCCGTCATGTTGGAACAGGAAGGGGCCATCCCCAAACTGTTCCCACAAACTTGAGAAGTCTCTTGGTGATGTAAGGCTTGGATGCAGCTGCTCAGCCATGGAAACCCATTCCATGAAGCTCTTCATGTGGCCTTCAGAACAGTGTATAAAGTTTTTTTTTTTTTTTTTTGTTTTTGCCTCAAGTGGTGAAACAAGTTTGTAGTTTCCACCTTTAGCAGGAGCATTTTTCTTGCAGATTTTCTAAAGTGCTGTGTTTATTTCAGTGTTGAAGTAGCTCCTTTTTTTTAAGGTACTAAACATGAACATAGCTTTCTGGTTGGTAAAAATCAAGCCAATGTGGAAATGCCTTAAATCTGCATTCAGTCTGAGGGCCACTAGATGGCGACAGCTGTGGTTGCAAAAAGATTTCCGGTCCTATAGAAGTCTATAGGAAAACGACTTTCCAACTTGACATCTGACTCAGTCACTCATTTTGGGTGTCAAAGTGGACAGTTATCTGTGGTATGCTTGTACCGATTTGTGAATCATGCTGTTGGCTAAGAAGCGAGAGGTTTCACAGTCAGACCTACTTAAATCCTCATAGGCGCTACTGTTGAAAAAAACCATGCCACGTTAAAATCTGTATTTGTGTCTCATGTTGGTTCTCAGGTGCAGAAGATGTGGTGATGGCGTTCTCACGGTCAGAGACGGAGGATCGACGGCAGTGACCCTGGCTCCCACGCCCCTCGTCCCCCGACCCCCCGCCCAATTCCACCCTGCACGTGATCCACACCACCTTTAAACTCCGCAAACACGACGCCTGATGAGCTCAGGAGAGGAGGGGAGGGGATGCCTGAGAGGGATAGAAGAGGAAGGGAAGAGACACGGCGGTGGCTGCCTCACCCTCCACCCGGCCTTTTCCACCCCGACTCCTCCTCATACGAGTCGGCACACCATTACCCTGAGATGCACTCAAGTGGGTCACTGCGGGCTGAAGCTTTGGCAACAAGGCAGTCAGTGAAAACACTCAGATCGTGTGGATGATTATCATTGTTTTTGTTTCCGTTTGTGTTTAGGGAGGGTTTGGATGTGTGTCGTTCTGTTTGTGTTGAGACTTTTTAGCAGTGTTTCATGTTGCATCTGCTGTCACTGGTAGAATTGACCAGTGGGCTGACCGAAGCAAAGAGAATTATAGTTTTGGTCAAGCAGTGAGAGTGATGATTGATGACTGCGCTAAAAGAGAGATTTTGATTATTTCTGCTTACCCCGACTGGGCTCAAATTGTTTTTTGGTTTAGCTGTTGTGTTATAAAGGCTTTTGTATGCTGTCCACCGGGGGGCCTCATTTATAAATATGAAAAAGGCAACAAACAAAAAAAGATGTCTGCATGGTCTCCCCTACTGATACAGATGTTAGCTCAACCCTGCATACTGGAAACAAAGTAAAATATGTTGTACTACTTTAAGACCCCATAAATGGTTTATTAAAAAAAAAAAAAGAAACCTTAATTATAATTCTGAGGAGACAAAAATGTTCATTAACATGTACACCTCCTCCTGTGGTCACCCTTAAGTGGAGACTAGTATATAAACATAAAAAAATAGAAAGTAGGTCTTCATGTAATTTGGCAAATATCCACCCATCCTTTCATTTTCTGCGGCTTATCCGGGTCCGGCTCACAGGGGCAGCACTCGTAAGCAGAGATGCTCAGACCTCCCTCTCCACAGCAGCTTCCTCCAACTCTTCTACAGGGACACTGAGGCTTTCCCAAGCCACCAGAGAAGATGTAATCTCTCCAATCTGGAGTTTCCTCCTAGTTGGACATTCCCTAAAAGCTTCAACTATAAGACATACAGGCACCATTTGTCACCGTTGTGACCCCCCAGTGCCCAGAACCACCTCAGCTGGCTCCTTTGGATATGGAGGAGATAGCAGTTCTACTGTGAGCTACTCCCGGGAGACCGAGCTCCTCAAACTATCCCTTAATCTGAGCTCACTCTTCCGAGGAAGCTCATTTCAACCGCTTTTATCTGCGGGCTCGTTCTTTCAGTCACAGCCCAAAACCTGCAGTCGTATGTGAGGGTGGGAGCATAGATCAATGGTAAATCAAAAGCTCTGCTTTTATGCTCTTACCTGACCACGACAGACAATCCAGGTGTCAATCACCCCGTCTTCCCTCCCTCGGGAACAAGACCCCGAGGTGCTTAAACTCCTCTGCATCGGGCATCAATTCATTCCCATCCCGGAGTGGGCACTCCGCCCTTTTCTGGCTGAGAACCACGGCCTCAGACTTGGAGGTGCTCATTTTAAATTTGGCAGGTACACACTGCACATTAATACACACTTAAATGTCCTTATGGATGTACAGTTCCATTATAGTGGCATTTAAAAAAAATATTTATGTTCTACCCTTATGTGGTTAAAGGGGGTGTCTGAAAATCAAGTGCAGCGTTGGCACAGGACGGTTATGGAGATCAACCACACTCCAGATCATGATTTCCTTTTATCAGGTTAACCCGAAACATTAACAAAAACAATTTTGACTCGAGATCTCCGACATTTCCGTCTGACACGTAGTACTACTACTGTGATCAGCTGATTAATGTGTGCATTAACACTTGCAGCAGGCCTGTCATTAATCAGTCATATTTGAGTACATGGGTTAACAAGCTCATGACATGACCGGTGAGATCTATATAAATGGAAACCTGCGTTTAGGTGAGGCTGGTTCTTGAGGGTGCAGACTTTTCTCTGTATATTTCTTTGTGCAATCGATAAACCGGTTTATAAATGAGGCCCCACTCGTCCTTTCTGCTGCTTTATTTTGACCCACAGGCTGTAAAAGAGCGAAACGGTGCTTTCCTCACGAGGGAAACGGTAAGAATTAAAGACACTACCAGACATAATCACATCAAACATGAAACACAGGGGTACACATTCACCCCAAATACTGGTTTTGGGTTATTGTGACATGTAAAACTTTTTTTAATTGTACAGATAGTTGGGAAAATAGGAAACATGAATTAAGTGTGCCAATTGTTTGTCTTTGTTTTTGTTTTGTTTTTTTCTTAAGCTGTAAGATAAAATTGAGAGTTTAGAAGGAAACAAACTGTAGTTGTAATTTATTGCTTATTAAATTGACACCCTGCTGTTCGAACACATCATTAAATGGAGTATCAGTACCACGAGTCACTCTGTAACATCATCACCACCGGTGGCTCTTTGCTCACACTAAAGTCACAAACTCTAATTTTTAACTACCTGTAACTAAAGACATGATGCCAAACATAAGAAGTGCGTGTGGTGCTCACAGAATTTAGAAACCCTTCAGCTTTTTGTTGCTCTGGAAGGCTTTCAAAATCAATTTTGAAAATCACCCCGAATAATAGGCGCTGTGCGTTTCTAAATCCCTGTGAGTATATCTCTGACTGTACTGTATCTCTTGCACTATTATCAGTGGGATATTTGCAAAAAAATACATTTTGATATTTAGCACAGAGAGTCTGTTTGGTTCAGTGGATTTAAAAAAAAAAATCTTTGTAAACACATTTTTATCCTTTCAGTGATTTAAAAAACAAATCTTGTGTTAATCGATTCAACTGGAATAGCTCAGCTGATAACACCCGACGTGTTTTTTCTAGTGAAATGCTCAATATTAAATGTGTTAAAGTACAGTTTGTTAACTTGTATAACTTAAAATAATTGTAATGTTTCGAAGCCGAGCATGTCTGCCTTGTGGCTTTTAATGTTCATTCAGCCGAGGATCTTTGGAGCCTTGCCACAATGACCATCGTTTGTACATTCTTGATGTTTGTGGAAGCTACTAGCTCTTTTAAAAATGTTTCTGGACAAAAAAAAAAACAATCTAATTTTTGTATGGGTGTTCTCCAAGTGTTATATCTTGTTGGCAATAACTTCTATTTGAATGTTCTCAATCATTGCAATGTAAAAGGCCAACGCTGCCTGCCGGCAACAAGAATTTTTTCTTTGTTTACTTTTATTTTTGAAACATTCTTTTTTTTTTTCTTTTTTTTTGTCTATGCATTGTTCTGTTTATTGTTTTTTTCCTCCGAGGTGTCTTACTGTACTTTTTGCCTGTCAGAGTTGTTCTGCAGCCTTTGTTCGAGTTGTGAATGAATGTCAGTTTGTTTCTAATCACCATTGAACTTTCAGCATGCTGTTGAGTTGAGACTAGGACTGTATTTCTTTTTACTGTGATGACCTGACGACGGCTAAATTGTCCCCTTTTTTTAATGTGTGCGCGTGTGTGTGGGCTTTTTTTTTTTATCTTCCCTCTCAGTCCATGTTAATTAGTTCGGTTTTGTTTTGTATGGCTGCTGACCATGTCTTGACTCAATGCTTCCAAATCCTATACCAACTGAACAATTAAAGAACTTTTAAACGGTGAAAACTCTTCCCTCTTTTTTTTTCTTCCATGTTAAAGTGTTACAAGCTCAGGTGAGGCCACAGCTGAGGAACAAAAGCATCCTGGAGAGTCATAATAAGGGTCAAATCATGGCTGTTTTGTTCAGCTTATCTGGCTACAAAGAAGCAAATGAACCTCTTGCTCCTGCTGATAAGCGAAAAAATGTGGTTTGTAGACAAAAACAAGAGGGTATTTTTGATTAAATTAAAAATTTAAGACAGAGGTCTCAAAACTGAGGGATTATTGAGTATTCTTTGTTGTTCAGCTGGAGGACCGATGAGTTTGTACGAGGTGTCCAGTGTATGTCCACAATTCACAAGAATCGCTCCTCTT
Organism: Pterophyllum scalare; assembly: GCA_024447675.2. Lineage (NCBI taxonomy): Eukaryota > Metazoa > Chordata > Actinopteri > Cichliformes > Cichlidae > Pterophyllum > Pterophyllum scalare. The sequence goes on along the minus strand of JAMQGT020009049.1, from coordinate 5,573 downwards.
ACAGTGTTGTTACAGTAAAAATAAGACCCAACAAGATCTTAGTAGCACTTGCACACAGGGATAACCTAATTGTGTTGGATGTCACAATTGTTGTTTTACCGGTAATAACTTGGTGTTCTGCTTAGGAGAATGGAAGATGGACCTAAACCACTGTGACTCTCCCACTAGTTTTGTAGACTACATGTTTTTGGTTTGTTTATCTTGTGCTACAGACTCACTAAGGACAACAGTGGTTGGGTACGGTGGCCTTGAGAGGTCAAGCACACTGCAACTTAAGAAAACGCCAGCAAAGAGAAAACCTATGCAAAAACACAAATTGGAATAAAACACTATGGAAGCCTTTTTGGGGAGACAACAATGTGAAGGAACAACTGCGGATGTGACAGAAACCAAAACACACAAAGGACTGCGCTGAGACGCTCTTAAAATAAGCTCCATTGGTGTTGTGAGGGAGAAAGATGCATTTTAATCGCATGATTCATATACTACTGTAGATACATGTTGGCTATTGGCCGTTTCCTGTTGGCTTCTCTCTTCCGCAGATGTTCCATCACATTATTGTTTCCCCAAATGCACTAATGTGTTTTGTGGTGGGTTTGTGTGTGTGTGTGTGTGTGTGTGAGGAGAGAGAGAGAGAGAGAGAGAGAGAGAGAGAAAGACAGATTTTATGGCTTTTTACATTTCCGTTGTGCTTCATTCAGCTTCCGTTGTTTTGTGGAATTTTTCTAGTTGCTGGTGTTTTCTAAAATTGCAGTTTGAGTTGGTTCCTTTTAAGACATCACACATGACTTTGTAGTAGACATTCCAGACTCTAGTTGTTTTTCATAAGTACAGCCTGGTACAAAAAATGGTTTTGGTCTCTACAGCTAATTTACCCCTTCATAGGACTAGGGTAGGTAGGCAACTTCTTTTTATTTTTTGCCAATTTTTTTTTTACCAATTTAAACTTAATTATATGACTTTGAGTGGTGGACACAGACTGTAGCTGGTATTTGTGCCTTCTGGAACTAATATTTTAATGGGATTTTCTGACAAATAACATGGCTTTCTGTGGGGTTAATGTTATTTGTGGATCATCCAAGAAATCTGTGATTCAGTTTTGGTGAGTGGCATTCTAGCATTTTATTGGTCTGTTACTTCGCACTAATTATCAGACATCTGTGTCGGTGTGACGCACCCATACAGTTAACCAGGCTTGCAAGCTTTAGACAGTAACTTAAGATGGTCACTTATGGCACCAAGAAACTAACACGGCAGTAACTGAAATGGTAGCAATGAGGATTTAAAATAGGATTTCACAAATTAATGATGTGGCATTGGGTTTGTGTCCTTTTTTTGGGACCAATATGGAGCGGCAAAAGAAGGCGTTAAAGAGATTTCTTTCATTTAATTAGATTTATGATCCTACCCATAAAAACTTAAAACAAACATCCCCATGAAATGACATACTTTACACTGGCATCTTTCCAACTAAAAATAAGCTTTTGACGCTCAGTCATTTAGCTTACCATCTAGTAATAACCAGCCACAGTATTGTACATTTCCCTGTTGGGTTTTAATTGAGGCAGATGTTTAAATTACCAGGAGTGCTACTTGATCACCAAGTTGGAGAAGGGATTCCCTCTTTTTCCTGTGCTAATGATGAACATCTGTTTACTGTTCCCATACCTTTGTTCACAGATCAGCTGTGGGAATAACAAGCCAGCTGTTGGGCAGTTTTTCTGTGCTCATGCATCGCTTCGAGCTGTAGATGTCATTTCCATCCATTAAAACTTCCGTTTCTCACTTGTGCAAGTTGGACACATTTGGTGCTGCAGAGTATTAAAAGCTTCACTTCAACCAATGTTACTGGACCAAGATACAGGGATCAGAGCCTACCTGAAATTATCAGGCTATATTAAAGCTGTCTTGAGATCAGAATAGCTGTATGGTAAAAGGGTGCACATTAAAACTATTCATTTTGCATATTGAGAATTTCTTACACAGCTCGACTGCTGATTTTGGTTGTTTACTGTGTCTGAAATTACACACAAAAGAAATAATTATACATCATTATACAAATCATACAAATTGTGAGCATTTAATTTCACTCACATGGGGAAAAAAATAAAAATGCAGTTATTTTTAACACTCTCAAATAGAGGAACCTCGGGGACCAGCTGAGCTCTCATCTGCCAGCATGTCAGAGCAGCAGCATAAGCTCCCACTCTCACTGTACACGTGAGCCCTGACGTCGTGTTTATCTGATGTCAGGCAGATCAGACCCAGAGCTCAGCTGATAACTGCCACCAGCACCATCGCCTCACGTTATGCAACTGCACACATGTGCGCGTGTGTGTGTGTGTGTGCAGCATTGTGTGGCAGCGCTGATCATCAGGATGTTTATACACTAAGGACGGCTGTTTAAGAAAAGCTGAAACTGCGTGATGCACAGTCACTTTAGTATTTGTGAGTTCAAGTTCTGTGAAATGTTAAATAAGTCTGACGATACTCTGACATTTGTAAATGAAAAAGGATTTTTTTTCTCACATTATATTGTCACATTACAAAAAACGGATTTTGAGCTTCTCAAACCAGATGATCAGTTTCACCGCTGTTCGTCTGCACGCTGAGTAATTAAAGCTTAGATTTCAACAACTTTAGAAGAAGGCGTGGCACGTGTATCTGCCCATGTTTGGACATAAAGAGAACTGGTCATTAGGGTGAAAAGCAAAGAAGTGATTATTCCAAGTGGATTTGGAAATCTCTCTAAACACTGTGGTGCAGTTCACAGAGTTTGCAGTGCAGCCTTTTTTCCTCTGTAAATTTCTCCTTTTCAATTAAGAAATTTCGAGCAGTGGGTCATGGCATAATGTTTTTATGAACCTTTACACAGCATTTACACACAGCTCTACTCACGTTTTACATTTATTTAAGAGTGTTCACAACATTCAAGTCTCCTGATTTAAATGTTGGTTAAACGCAGCACAGACAAATGAAAAAGAGACCACACAGAGGGGGCAAGGAATGATATTTTGTTCCACCTAACTCGAAATGGGTGGTATGACACTTTTACACAAGAAGTGGATGGTAGCCTACTGTTAAGTAATCTCCTCCAGTTCAAATAGTCTATCCAGCAAGAATAATCAGCACATGTCACAGTATTTAAAAAAAAGTGATGTCTCTATGAGAGCCACCGAGGACAAACAAGCCTGTCTTAAATGGTCTTAAATGTGCAGAGTACACTGTGAGCTTCCAGGATAGCTTGAATTCCCCTTTTCAATAGACTATAATATTACTGCTGCCTCTTTTCGTTTTTTGATTTTTGATACTAATAGAGAGTGCTGTCAAACACGTGTCCCCAAAATCCCCCGTGTGTGTTCGGCTGAATTTTGGTCTTGTCACCCATTTTGCAATCCCTCAATACAATTGATATATGAAACCACTACAGCTGCAGTAACTAGAGAGAGATAAAGCTGATGAGCCATACCGTAGAGATGTCGGAAAGAGCCGTTGAAGCTAGGTGAAGATGAGAGATGATGATCAGCGAGCAGTAGGACTTCATGCTGAGAAAGAGCACTACAGATGTGCTGCTTGCTTTGAGAGCATTGATGGAGAAGTACAGAGAAGGTCAGAGGGAGTTGCACTGTGCCTTTGTGCATCCAGAGAATGCATGTGATGGGCTGCCAAGAGAGGAACTGCATTACTACATGAGGAAGTCAGGAGTAGCAGAGAAGTATGTGAGGGTGGTGCAGGACATGGATGGGGACAGCGAGGCAGTGGTGAGGTGTGCAGTAGGAGTGACAGATGGGTTCAAAGTGGAGGGGGGCTTGCATCAGGAATTGTCTCTGTGTCCCTTCTTGTTTGCAGTGGTGATGGAGAGTTTGGCCAATGAGGTCAGGCAGGAGTCTCCATGGACTATGGTGCTTGCAGACAACATTATGATCTGTAGTGAGAGTGGCCAGCAGGTGGAAGAGAGCCTGTAGAGTTGGAGGTATGCTTTGGACAAAAGAGAGTGAAGCAGTTTGAAGACAAAGTTAAAGAGGCAAGGTTGAGATGATTGACCTGTGCAGAGGAGGGATAGTGGATGTATTGGACAAAGGATGTTTAATATGGAGCTGCCAGGCAGGAGGAAACAAGGAAGACCACAGAGAAGATTCATGGATGCAGTGAGGGAGGACATGCAGAGGGTTGGTGTGACAGAGGTGGATGCTAGGGATAATATGAAGGTCTGAAGATGAATGTAGGGGGCAGTAGTTTGTCTGTGAGTGTCATCAATGTTTTCAGCATGTAATTTTGTAAACACAACTGGAAGAAAAGAAAAGAAAAGAAAAGAAAAATGTGTATAGCATCCAAGCGTTCAGTATTCAACTTATGTAAAAATTAATTATAAGAATTGATTATATAAGATATAAACTTCTCAGCCACAGAGCTTCCTGTTTAACACGGTGTTGGTCCCCTTTGATGTTTCGAGCAGTTTGGACTCAAGGCTTGGGGAGACCACTGCCATCGGGGAGTGTCATAGCCATCATGGGACTGTGCAACCAAATGAATGAAGGACATTAATGTCATTCGCTTCACTTTGTCAGCTGTTTTAATTTTGTGGCTGTTTGATGTGCAACTGAAAATATAAGTGCTGCTTCTTTCTTCTTTTTTCCTGTGACAGTGGGATCTGGGACTCTTGACAGCATTTTCAAAATTTTAACAGAGTTTAAAGTCAGCATTATTGAAAGTAAGACTTTATTTTAAAAAGAAACTTTGAAGCCACATGACTCTCTAACCGGCACTAAAATTGCTCCACCCCATACATTTGAGGGGAAGGATATAATTTTATAGGCCAAATGAATGCGATCAGCTCCAACTTTCATCTTCAAAGCAAAAAACGAGTTGAAAGCGTAGCAGCTCCAGGAGCGAGGGAGGTGACCCTCCTTCCCACCTTGTGACTCAACATATTGAGCAAAGCCAGAGAATCCAGAGAAGAGGAGGGAAGGCATGCAGGCAGAGAGAGCACACGAGGAGTAATGCAGCACTGCACAGTCACTCACAGCCATACACAAAGCTCTGCAGATACACACTTTCTAAATCTCATGACTAATAGATGAGATTTGCGCTCAGTTCCTTCAACTCGCAGCATCTCACACTGTCTTCACGAAGTGAAATAAAACCAGTTTTATGCATCAGGCGCTTTGCTGACAAAACAACTTTGATCATTCTTCTGCTTGTGCGCAGGATGACTGCTATATACAGAAATGCATATATTTATGGAGAAAATACAAGGCAAGTTTATTTGTATTGTGCACAGTGCACTTTCCTGAGACTTCAAAGATATTTCATCAAGATGAAAGAGATCCGATGCAACATAAAAGACAATTTAACTGGCAAGTTTTAAAAAAGAGTCAAATAAAATTAAAGCTGAAATAGAATTAGGTTAATAAAAGAATGAAAATTACCTTGGAGTTACAGCGCAGTGCAAGATATGGAAAAATAGGTCCAAGTTTAATTTTAAAAAATGCAGTGGCAAGCAGAAAAGGCTACATGCCTGATGATGATATATATATATATATATATATATATATATATATATATATACACAC